>CACVCL010020784.1:0-75812 GCA_902729485.2 Mus minutoides
TTAGTTGATAAAGTATTTGATGAATCCTATGTGTCTCGTGTCTTCCTGTTTATTTTCTCTGTTTTATTTGTGTCTCTGTTGGCTTGAATATCTTTTCAGTTTGGAATGGGAGATTGTATTATGCAGTCTATTCTTGATGGTCAGGTTTTCAGTATCACCCAGCAAAAAGAAAAACAGATTCTTTAATAGAAAAGACATCAAATTTTAAAAATACAGAAATTCACTTAAAATTGAGAGAAGCCCAGTAATAGATTATCAATGATCATATCAGTGAAAAAGTTAAAGTGAAGTTCCAAGTTGTTTTGGTGAATGTGCAAATGGTAAATGAATGAGATAAATGATGGAGGCAGAGAAAGGAGAGATTGAGGGTAGAAATAACAGTAAAGGGAAAAGGAAGAAGAAGAGGAATGGAGAGGAGCAATATGGAGTCAAAGCAAAAGGATCAAGAGTTTGCCAGAGAAAGGACATAGACAACAAAGGGGGAAAAAAGGAAGAACTAAAGACAAAAAATGTTTCTAAATAGCAATAATGTTCAAAACCCAAATCAAATTTAAGAAGGAGAAAATTGAAGTGTAAGTGTATTTAAGATTAAAATAATAAGATAAAGTAAAATTTAAATATAAACATAAACGTAGTGGGTGATGGGTATGCTGAAAGAAGGGGTGGGCTCTTGCTTCTGTGTGCCTAGTTGTTGAATCTGTATTGGACAACCATTTGATGTCTGCCAGAGGACCCGCTGCTGGCCACATGGAACTTTGCAGTCTGTGGGCTGGGAATGCTCTCTTATCCTGATCAGACGTTTTACATCATACTCAGAGGTAGGATAGTACTTTAGCTGAAGAGTGTCTCATAGTGGAGCTAGAGAAAGTACCCAAGGAGTTGAAGGGGTTTGCAACCCCATAGGTGGAACAACAATATGAACTAACTAGAACCCCCAGAGCTCATGTCTCTAGCTGCGTATGTAGCAGAAGATGGCCTAGTCAGACATCATTGGGAAGAGAGGCCCCTTGGTCTTGCAAACTTTATATGCCCCAGTACAGGGGAACACCAGGGCCAAGAAGTGGGAGTGGGTGGATAGGGGAGCAGGGTGGGGAGGGTATAGGGGACTTTTGGGATAGCATTTGAAATGTAAATGAAGAAAATACCTAATAGAAAATTGAAAAAAAAAAGTGTCTCTAGGCACATTGAGATGCACCTCAGCAAGGAGTACTGGTAGAGATTCTGTGTTATACTTTCAAGGTCCTGCAAAGATCAGTCTTTTATATGGATGCTCCTGTGGGTACCAAGTACATTCCTGGAACACCTGAGTTGTCAGAATTTGCAGTACTCAACAACTGCCAGGCTCCAGAATTTGATCTACCTGCAGGACTCATACTCAGAGCTATCAAAATTCAGGGTGGTTCTCAGTTGATGAGAACTGTTTCTGGCTATCTTCCCATGTCCTCCCAGCCTGAGCCAAGTTCCCCGCCACCTGTACATATGTCTTGTCAGGTTCTCTGACCCTTTGGTCTCCACCACTTCCCCTCCCAGCCTTCCTTCAACCATCCGGGGTCGGGGGCAGAGATCAAACTGATACTCTCTGACAAATGATCGTTTTCTGATCTCAGATGCATACATAGCTCCGATTTTAGCAGCACTTCATCTCTCAAAATGAATTTGGTTGCTGTTCTGTGAGTCATTTAGGATGACAGAGTGAGATTTCTCGGCAGCACTGATCCATCTGTTAGAAGAATCACTGTCTCATCAAAACCTGGAACTAGGTTTAGGCTTGTGTGGGCTTAGGGCTTGTCCTGAAGGTAGGGCCATCTGTATTTTCCCTTAGCTCACTTTCCAAAAGAAACTCCTGCTCTCTCTCCCTGGGAAAGAACTACATAGCCAAGCCTGTAATTAGGCTTCCTTCTCCGAGTCACCTGCTTATTTTAGGTGACCTTTTATTTATGTATTTATTTATTTTTATATTTCTAAATATCTTCTCCCTTTCTGTTTATAAGAGAGTGCACTTTCTTTACATTATAAATCTCCTTTCATGGCTCACACAGAGTTCCCTCTAGTCTATTATCTTCTTAACATTGATTAGTTTTGTGAACTAAAATTCCTAGAAAGAATCCATGTCTGCAAAGACTGATTGCCTGTTTAAAAACTACCATGATGTAGAGAGGTTGGGATGCTGCAGGTCTAGAGCCTAATTATGGTATCTGTGCTAGCTTTGGCCTCTCTCTCTCTCCTCTCTCTCTCTCTCTCTCTCTCTCTCTCTCTCTCTCTCTGACAACAGTCATTCTTTGCATGTGTCTGTGTCTGCACTAAAATCCCATGACTAAAAGATAAAACCTTGAAATCTATTAATTTATCAGACCACTGGCTTCCACTAACCCCAAAGCTAAGAATGTCATCACATGCCATCTGAGGCTTATAGAAAAGCTTCTCCCATCTTTCGGTAACTCTCTCTCTGTTGTACTCACCAATGCATTTAAACTTACCTTGATTTATGACTTTCTTTGTTCTGTTAAGCTATAAAACTTCATGAAACTGCATCCACATTACAATTTGGAGTAACCTAAGTCTGTTCCCAGGCCGTGGCTACTCAGAACGGTTCCAGAATAAACTATCTGCTATTCACTTCTTTTCCAGCTTTAGCTATGTATCTACTAGTGGAACCCATTTGGTAGTAAGCTTTTAATTTATTTATTTGATTCCTTTAACAAATAAAGGTAGAGATAAAAATGCCTTGTGCTGTTATGTTATCCCAAAATTACAACACCAAGACAAAAAGGAAAGCTAAATAGGACCAAGTTATTTTTGGCAAATGTTTACAATTTTTCCATAATGCAGTGCAACATACTACAGCTTCCAGTGCCCTATGATGAGGGTTCTTTATTCAATTGTGGTCAGCTATAAGGTTTTCTTTCCCTTTTTAAGTTGGGGTATATTTCTCAAGTGCATTATAATGTTTTATAATTACTAATTATTGAGACAGATGTTATCTTCTGCAACATATACTACTACTACTACTACTACTGTTTTCTTTTCTCTTTTCTATATTTGCATTTAAAATTTTTGTTAAGACTTGTACTTCATTATTTATTTTATAATTATAATGAACCTAAATTAAAAGTAGTCATTTAGAGAGTAAAGTATGTTGGAATTATTTTTACTTGCACCAGAAGATTCTCAACTGGATGGCACTAACCCTCACTGGCTAGGCTGAAGTGCAGGTTGACCAATTCAGCTACCAACCAGGCCCAGATTCAAGCTTTTGAACGGGTTCACCCTTACATCTTTTATTCGAGTTCTCTAGAATAATAGAACTTATGGAATATCTTTATATATTAAGAGAATTTATTGTAAGTTTGTAGTCCAACTAAGGCAACAATGGGCAACTGTGAATGGGAAGTCCAATGGGCAGCTGTGAGTGGGAAGTCCAATGGGCAGCTGTGAGTGGGAAGTCCAATGGGCAGCTGTGAATGGGAAGTCCAATGGGCAGCTGTGAATGGGAAGTCCAATGGGCAGCTGTGAGTGGGAAGTCCAATGGGCANCTGTGAATGGGAAGTCCAATGGGCAGCTGTGAATGGGAAGTCCAATGGGCAGCTGTGAATGGGTAGTCCAATGGGCAGCTGTGAATGGGAAGTCTAAAAGTTTAGTAGTTTCTCAGTCCACGAGGGTAGTTGGTCTTCTGTATAAGCTGGAATCCGGAAATAGGTTCTAACAGATATGCAGGCAAGCAAGCACAAGCAGGGGAAGAAGAGTGAGTCTTTCTTTTTCCAATGTCCTTATGTAGGCCTCCAGCAGAAGGTATGGCCGAGATTGAAGATATGTACCATCATACCTGGATCTGGTGCTTGCCTTGTCCCAGGCTGACCCTGACCTCAGAGATCTGCTTTCCTCAATTTTCTCGGATGAAAGGCTTGGACCTTGCTTGGGCCTAAGCTTTTCATGGCCACTATGCCTCAAGATCTCCATGTTAAGATCTAGGTCAGAAGCCTATGTCTTCCAGTCTCAAGATCTGGATCACAGGTGTGCCTTCCATTTCTAGTTCTTTCCAGATGAGTCAAGTTGACAACAAGGAATAGCCATCACACAGCTATTCTGTCTATGGGATGCTGAAGTATATGAAGGGCTCAATCCAGAAGAACCAGAGCCACAGAATCTCCTTGATTCTGGGCAACAACAAGATATCTGAGAGGAATCTCAGCCATGGTCCAGTGTTGATGGTGTGGCAGAAGCCAGAGGTCTTGAACCCGACCAACAACTCATTACAATGAAGGTTTGTACACAAGGCATCAACACACTGCAGCTTCCAATGCTGTACGATGAAAAAAAATATGTGATGGAGTGATGGGAAAGATGGAGGAGCAGAGTAGTGTGTGCTGGAAGTGGATACTTGACAGCTGTGATGGCTATGAGAGAAGGCTGCAGTTGATAGATGAGCAGGTCATCACCCAGTAGGGTCTGCAGGATGGTGTGTAGAAGTCTGGAGCTTGCATAGACTCAGCTCTAGAATAATCTAGAATAACCTGCTCAGGCACATATTCACCCTGGCTCTGAACAGTGACTGACCAGATGTTCACAATGGAGAACAGTCCATTTATTGGACTGTTCTCCTTGAAAGACCTCCATAGCTCATATTTCTCCTGGAGGACATGATGGTCCATGGCTTCAGCTGAGATGATGTTGATGTCAGTAAGTTGCATTACTACTGGAGACCTAGTAGATATCTTTGACCTGTGCTGATGCTGAAGATCATGTGAGTGTTCATGACCTGTGCTCTAGCCAGAAACCATGTAGAAGCCCAAGATCCATGGTCCCACAGATTGTAAAGGTCAAGGAAGCCATTCCTGCAGTGGTATAGATGACTGCAGGTGCACAGTTGGGAAAGAGGAATCTAGAAGACTTCTGTGACAATCACTACTTCCACCCCTACCTGCAAAAATTTCCAAAAAAGGAAAGGAATCCAAGAGAACTCTTAAAAAATTATGATAGGAATGCTGATTGGTAACTCTCCCCAACTGATGGCTTCTGGTTGGGGTGTGGGTGGAGAAAGACTCAACTTTCCTTAGAGGGCTGGACACTGTGAATTAGGGCACGCTTATGGACATACTTATGGACAACACAAAGTGGATTTTTTCTTTCCTTTTCCCCTCTTTTGTCTTTTTCATTAGTGTGGGAGAGGTCAGAAGGGAGGGAGAGCAGACATGGGGGGTAGGACTGGAAAGCAAGCATGATTGAAGTGCATGATGTGAAATTCCCAAATAATTAATAAAAATATTATGTTACAAAACCAGAAGATTCTCATCAGATTAAAAAGAATACCTTGCATGAGCTGTTGTGAGAACAGAAAAATCACTCAAAATATAGGAAAATTACATATATGTCTATCTATCTATCTATCTATCTATCTATCTATCTATCTATCTATCTATCTATCTATGAATCATCTATGTATATAAAGTAAAACACTTCTAAGATTCAAGTAAATGAAGATAAGAGAAAGAAAGTCAGCCTTTGTAGAGATGTGAGTCATAGGTTCCACACTTCATCAAAGACTTAAAAAACAAAACAAAAGGAAGACAAAGAAAGAAACCAGATGCACACTTCAGCTCCCTCTATGGAAAGTATTATATTTTTATAGTGTCTGCAAAGGTACTAGAATAACAAAAAGACCATTATGCTCAGTAGGACTCAGTGAAAGTGAAAAAGCACAGAACTGCTTAACCAAGAACACACTCCCTTTATAACCACTGGTTGACAGTGCTTTTGTGAATTCCCCAATTGCGGTAACTGACCTCAGTGATGTTTTTGGAACGTTACTTTTGTCATTTTGGGAACAGATAACAACTGAACAGCTGCAGGTACACACTGGGTGGGATGGTGATGCTAACTTAGAAAAAGGGCCAACAAAAGCCTCACATTTGAATAAGTCACCGCAGAGCATAAGTCAGAGTACTATTTGGAATAATTAAAGGGAGTTTGCTTCTGATTTCCTATTACATCTATATCATCTATCTATCTATCTATCTATCTATCTATCTATCTATCTATCTATCTATCATCTATCTATCTACTCTCAATTATCTATCATGTATCATTTGTCTATAAATTATCATCTATCTATCTCTCAATATATATCTACCTATCATCTATCTATTATCTATCTTATTTATCTATCATCTATCTGTCATCTATCCATCTACCTATCATCTCTCATCTATCTATCATCAGTCTATCATTTATTTATCTATCTATTTGTATAAGCTGCATTAAAGTACAATTCACACACACATAATCTGTGTTAAGTTCACAGTTGCTTGGGCTTTGTTATTGGTATAACATTGTGGAAATACCATAAAGACTCTATATTTTCTTGTCAGCCTCTTCAGGTATTCCCTCGTCCTGACCTTTGGCTATGAATACCTGTCATATTGCAGACTCTTAAGTTTTTTTCTTTGTCTAAAGTTTCATTTAAATGGAAATATATAGTATGTACTTTTGTTCACCTTTTTGATTTAGTATAAAGGTTTTATAATTCTTATCATTTATTACATTTTACTTTGTTTCTTTTATCACTGAGTATGCGATTATATTATGAATTGTTTATTTTTCCCCTTGATAGTGGACATTCTAGTTTTTTACTGTTATGAATAATGTTGCAATAAGCATGTGTTTGTCCTGGTATAGTTTTTATTTGTCTTGAATAAATCTTCAGGAGTGGGTTTCTTGGATTCTATATTGACAGGATAGAGAAAATTGCCAACACATGAATGAAATGAAGCCCCTTACTGTGAAGTCTGACTGATTCTTTGTCAGCTGAGAACAAAAATTCCAACACAACAAATGTGCTTAGAGCCTTCTCTCTTCACAACTGCAAAGACTGCAAACTCCTCTACATCTGCTAGAATCACTTTATTATAGAAACTTTTGTTTACCCAGTTCAGCCAGCATTAACTGTTTCACTCCTCCTTGATAAAACAGATGAATGAGTATACATTCTGTAGAACTCTTAAGAACTCCAGAGTCTTAATAAATTTTTTCTTTCCAATTAGTATACCTTGGTATTTAGGAGGCTGGTCTACACTTGTCTGTCTTGGGCAAATGAGTTTTTTTCCCCTATGGGAGTATTTGCACATCAGAAAATTAGCAGTGCACGTGAAAGAGGCTTCATGTTGTAGTTTTGTCCATACTGTGTAATATGAACTATTTTTATATTCTAATTATGTAGTATGACAATATTATATTAGCAAAGTGGATTGAAGTTTTCAAAACATACAGAAAGCAAAATACTTACAATTTGGTAAAGTAATAGACTATTAGGACAAGTTTTTCTAGAACATATAGGAAAGAAAGCCACTCAAATTGAATTTTAACTATTTAAAGCATAAGGCATTTTATCTTAAAAAATATGGTCACTACTCCGTTTAGCACTGTAAAACTATGTGCAGTAGTCTCAGCTCAATTACATAAATAATAAAATTGTTCTATTTTAAGTAAGGAGAAATTTTCAGAAATGCTAATAATAGCATTCAATAATAATCTACCTCACAAAGTTTTTGCAGTCACTTAAAATGTATTTTACAACAATCATGAGATATCTATGATAGTTATTAACCTTTAAAAATGAAAATATAAATGTTCATGTAGCAAAGAATACAATAGAGTTAACCATTTTCCTTTGTTTACTTCTTTAGATAGATTACAGAGGTCCAGAAAATCTGTCCCTGAGTTAGTTGCAGAGAATCTGTCCACCAGTTAGCTGCTGTGCGTGGGTGTCTGCTGACAATAGCTGATAGTGTGGCATAAAGCCTGTAGGCTCCTAGGATGCAGCTTTCTGAAGCACATGAGATATTTTTACATACACCTATTCTACATGTGCATATGGCACCGAACCACCATCTGGGGGGCATGTGTTCTGAACTTCGTTGACAGTAGGGATGGATTCACAATGATTCAGTCATCATGCTTGCCAAGATCCTCTGACAAGCTATCCAGAATTAAGGCCTGCTGCTTACATATGTCTCAGGAAAGAAGTAACTACAAAACTTGGGCTTGAACCTTTTCTACCAGTATAGCGTTATAACCAATTATAGTTTTTATACTTAAAGTCCTTGTTCTGAGGAATAATATCTGTGGAGAAAAATACTTAGCTGAGTTTATGTAGGTATACCATGCTCACACCTAGCCCATTGGCATTAGTTCTGAGAGTATAAGATACATCAGTTAAAAAAAAAAATTTTAAGGCTGCAAAGCTATTCCAGGTGTTAATAGTTATTCTATTGCTAGCATAAATGCCTTTGGAAGACTCTCATGTTCAAAAATATTAAAAGAAAAGCATCTAAAGATAAATGATATGAGCATGTATGTGGAATATAAAAGCACAGATATATATTTACTAAATATTCTCCTGAAAATAATAGTAAAATATGATAATTGCTTATTTTGCTGGCATTTAATGGCAGAGATACTTTCAAAAATGTATTTCTATTAACCATGGATTGTTAATTTAAAAGAGATTAATAATTTAAAAATTGACAACCATTTTAGAGGTAATAACTTCTTTAAAATAATCTCTAAGTTATGCTTAAAATAGATTTCAAAGAGAATATCAAACTTGCTGCTGTCTGCTCAGCATCAGCATCAGCGTCAGCATCAGCATCAGCAGCATCAGCATCAGCATCAACATCAGCAGCAATGAGGCACAGATGAAGACACAACACAGTACCATGCTGTACCCTGACACAACCTGAGGATTCTTTTCAGAGTCTCTTATTCAGGCTACGATAAGATATATGATTACTTGATTTCATCTCAAACAAGAATTTCAGGACAAGTCAATATGAGTGAATTTTATTGAGTTTTTATACAGATTAGAGCCACAGGGGTTGATAAGTAAAGAGGATCTAAGGTGAATTATACAGGAGAAAAAGAGTTTTTCTGGTGTCCCCTACTTCTGATACAGACCATGCATGGATATTACAACTGTTTTGGGTCTTCCACTTGAGTCCTTTTTTTTTTAACCATAAGCAACTTTATAGGCATGTTTGTGAAATTCCCAGAAAGGAATGGGATGGGAAAGGAATAAGGCCATACATGCTTAGGGCTTAAGCATGACGCAGTTCTATTTCTAACATTATTATTTGAAAATATGTGCATATTCTTAGAATTAATTTACCAATTCAGTTTTGAGAGGTTTTTACCAAGACTTCAGACTGAAATGCTCCTAATCCTTCTTTGCCATCTCTCTACTTTGCCTCACTATGTAAACTCTGGAGACTGGACAAGTTCAGCAATTGGACTTTGTGCTACTAAAGGACAGGAAGGACTGTAGTTGCTCTGTTCACACACCTAAGATTCCAGGAGAGAGGCTCATTGAATCAGAAGACTGGAGTCACTGACACATATTTCTGATTGTGAAAGATATATTCCTTAATTTCCTTAGCTCGAAGAACTGTTAAGGGTGAAGGGCCCAGCTTAACATTAAAAAAAATCCATTTTGTATCCATTCCTCTGTTGAAGGACATCTGGGTTCTTTCCAGCTTCTGGCTATTATGAATAAGGCTGCTATGAACATAGTGGAACATGTGTCCTTATTACCAGATGGAACCTCTTCTGGATATATGCCCAGTAGAGGTATTGCTGGATCTTCCGGTAGTACTATGTCCAATTTTCTGAGGAACCGCCAGACTGATTTCCAGAGTGGTTGAAAATTTGGTACATTTACACAATGGAGTACTACTCAGCTATTAGAAACAATGAATATATGAAATTCCTAGGCAAATGGATGGATCTGGAGGGTGTCATCCTGAGTGAGGTAACCCAATCACAAAAGAACTCACATAACATGTACTCACTGATATGTGGATACTAGCCCAGAAGGCTAGACTACCCAAGATACAATTTACNAAGTGGTTGCTCACAGTCAGCTATTAGATGGAACACAGGACTCCCAAGGAAGGAGCTAGAGAAAGTACCCAAGGAGCTGAAGGGGTCTTCAACCCTATAGGTGGAAGAATAACATGAACTAACTAGTTCCCCCTGTGCTCATGTCTCTAGCTGCACATATGGAAGAAGATGGCCTAGTTGGCCATCATTGGGAGGAGAGACCCCTTGGTCATACAGACTTTATATGCCCCAGTACAGGGGAATGCCATTATGTGGGAGGGGGTGGGTAGGGGAGCAGGGCGGGGATGCGGGAGGGTAAGGGGAAATTTCTGGATAACATTTGAAATGTAAATGAAGAAAATATCTAATAAAAAAAAGAAATCAAAAGAGAGCATATAAAGTTGAGTGTGTAAGTGTACATGAATCTGGGAGGAGTTGGGGAGAGGTAAAGAATACAATAAAAATACATTGTATACATTTTCCAGAGAATAAAAATATTATTTATAGAAAGAAAATGATGTGAAACCAATTACTTTGTTTGCTATTCTAAAAAAAATAATAAAAGTTTATTAAAAGAAAAAAAATACATTTTGTTTTCAGACTCCATTTGATGATTAACTTGCCCTCTGAATGAACTCAGCTACTGGAAAAAAAAATCCCACCTTGTTCCAGAAGCCATGTACCCTGGTAACAATCACAATCCCCCTGGACAAATAGCCACTCCACTCCTAGCAACAACCAATCAGTTCTTAAGTGGAATGTACTTAATATCTAAAGTAGATTGATTAAACTAGCAACTATTGTTCATACCAAGCTGAAATCATTACTATCCAATAGAAGTGCACCAAGCAAATGTCAACCAATTATGTGACTGCCAAGTTGGAAAGTCCCTCAGCCTGCTACCATGATAGATGGGCTTGAATAGCAACTTTTTGCTTTTGGACTTCTTTCTAGTGGTCTTTGGTGGTCTATGGGGACCTTGCGATCTGTACTTAACAAAGAGTTAAAGTAGATTTCTATATCTGTCTCTGTGTGGAAAAATAAATAGAAAACATTCACTATAGGCATCATGTCCAGGAAGAAAACAGAACAGGTTTGTGACTTTCAGCAACCCTACTCAGACACTATTGAGTGATTCAGAATTCAAATAATGTCTTGTAGCACACAGGCCTTCATTTATCTTTTGTCTGCTTTCCATTATATTGTTCATTACAGGTTTAGACTGCTACAGGCATATTTACCAGTTTAGAAATCTATTATTTATATTTTAAGAATTTAGTCAAATTATTGAAATTGACAATTAAATCTTATTTATTTAGCATGCATAGCATGTTGTGAAACATGTTTGTTCTGAAATGCCTCAGTTGAACTACTTAGTACATGCATTCTATCATGTAGTTATACTTTCATAATACATTTTACAATACAATTAATAATACTAATAATATATTATAAATAAAACATTGATATAAATATAAATATTTTATTAGATATTTTTTATTTACATTTCCAATGTTATCCCCTTTCCTAGTTTCCCCTCTGAAAATCTCCTATCCCCTATCCCCTCCCCTCTCACCCTGCTACCCAACCCACCCTATCCCATTCCTGGTCCTGGTATTCCCCTATGTTGGGGCATAGAGCATTCACAGGACCAAGGGCCTCTCCTCCCATTGATGAACAACTAGGCCATCCTCTGCTACAAATATAGCCAGAGCCACAAGGTCCATCATGTGTTTTGTTTGATTGGTGGTATAGTTCTAAGGAAATCTGAGGGTACTGGTAAGTTCATATTGATGTTCCTTCTATGGGGCTTCAGTCCCCTTCAGCTCCCTGGGTATTTCTCTGACTCCTTCATTGGGGAACTTGTGCTCATTTTTAAAAATAGTTAATATATTTATATATAAATAAATATAGAAATTTATAGAAATAGTTTATAAATATATATGTAGATATAATTATATTTATATTATATAGAATATGATGAAACATAATAATATTTTGTAATATATAATGATATATTTTTATAATGAAAATATATAAAATTTACAGATTACAAAACAGAACATGTTATTAACTATAATTACTGTATTGTACAATAGAGCTTTCTTAGTTAGGGTTTCCTAACATAGGGACATTGTTGTAAAGGGACATCATGACCAGGGCAATTTTTATAAAGAACCACATTTATTGGGAGGCAGAGGGAGGTGGATTTCTGAATTTGAGGCCAGCCTGGTCTACAAAGTGAGTTCCAGGACAGCCAGGGCTATACGGGGAAACCCTGTCTCAACAACAACAACAACAACAACAACAACAACATTTAATTGGGGCTAGCTCGCAAGTTCTGAGGTTCAGTCCATTATCATCATGGGGGGAAGCATGGCAGCATCCAGGCAGGCATGGTACTAAAGGAGCTGAGAGCTCGGCATCTTCTGAAGGCAGCCAGGTGAGGTCTTGTTCCCATGTGGTTAGTTGGAGGGTCTCAAAGCCCACCCCCAAAGTCACACACTTTCTTCAACTAGGCCACACCTCTTAATAGTACCACTCCCTGGGCCAAGCATATTCAAACCACCACAAAAGCTTTTGTTGTTATTGCTCCCTGTGGATCTGAAATTTGTTTCCTATGATCACCTTCTCAGAATCCCATATTTTACTCCACCCAAACACTATTCTTCTCTGCTCTGAAGGCAGCCTTTCTAGGTTTCACAAGCAAGTAAAACCGTGGTGGTAGCTGTGTTTTCATGCATTGCTTATTTAACACAGTATAGTACTCTCTATATTTCTCACAATATTAGGATTTTCCTTATTTATTGTTTTAAAATTTCATTGTGTATACTGATTGCATATAGTGTTGTGCTTCAAAGGACCTTTGAACACAGATGAATGTTGTCCATGAATTTTCATACTCCATAACTCCTCCTCTTTTTCCTTATTAGTCCTTCTATTACCTAGCTCAGTTTCACTTTCATGTCATATAAGCAAACATGATTTTATGTATCTATACAAAATCTAGAAATCATAAAGGAGAAAAACACATACTATTTAGCTCAATTCAGTTACCTCTAGTTGTGTCCATTTTGTTGTAAATTATATAAATTTGTTCTTTTGTGTGGCTGAACAAAAATTCTACTGTGGATATATGCCATATTTTCTTCTTTGTCTATTCTTTTGTTGTCATTACTTAGGTTGACTAATAGTATACTGTTTAGTTTTGTTGCCACACCTGGGAAGAGAGACCGTATTGCCTTTTAAAGGAGGTAACCTAACAGGAGATCCGTACGGATTCCTCTTAAAAGAAATAACAATTAAGTATGTCTTACTGGGTCGGTTGACACTCCACACGATAGGGACCCGTTCACCTGGACCCTAGATATCCTTTCCATCGATTTTAACCCAATGTTCGTTCGGTCATTCGTTGTTAGGACTTTCCAGACGAACAGTTCCTGCCTCAGGATTCTTGGGTTGAATTTAAACCTTTGCTTCTCTCAATGATAGACTGTACTCCATAAACCAAATAAACTATTTTCTCCCCAAGTTGCTTTTGGCTATAATGTTTAATCATATCAACATCTAACCAAGATACCGTGGTTACAAATATGCCATGTTAATATAAAGGTGTTAATAAAATGAAAAAGTTGAATTTGTTATATGGAAATTCTGCTCTTACTACTTATCTTTGCACCTTCTCTGTGAACTTGGTATTATGCTAAAATACTTAATTTTCAAATGGGCATCAAAAGAGTTTGGCCTTGAATGTGAGGAAATTTTAAAAATATATTTTACATATATTGAATATATACTTAGTCTTAGTTTCTTTTCTACTGCTGTGGTAAGACACTGTGACCATGGCAATTTATAGAAGAATGGGTTTACTTTGACTTATGGTTCCAGAGGGTTAGAATTTATGATGGCAGAGCAAAGGCTGACATCAGACAGCTGGAACAGCAGATGAGAGTTTGACAGCTTGATCCACAAGCAGGAAGCAGAGAGGACACTGGGAATTTCATGGATCCCTTGAACCTCCATCTCCTAGTGACCCATCTCACACAAGGCCACACCTCTTAATCCTTCCCAAACAGTTGTATCAACTGAGTTCAAATGTCCAAGAAACTTATTGGGGTCATCCCATTCAAACCACCATAATGTATAACTATAATTCAACTCAAAATGTAAGTAACCCTTTGAACACTGTGTATGGGAGGAAGGTATGGGTGTGTGCTAATGTGGAAGCCACAGGTTGACATTAAATGTCTTCCATCTGCTTTACTTTTAAGACAGGGAATTTTACAAAACCGGGAGTTCACTACTTCTGCTTGACTGTCTAACTAGAGAGTACTTGGGGTCTGCTTGTCTCTATTACTTCAGTCCTGGAATGAAAGTTGTGTGTCATCATGTCCAAATTTTTATATGGGTCTTGGAGATTTGAACCAAGGCCTTCATGATTGTTCAGCAGGTACTTGAGCATGGAGCCTCCTCATTAGTCTGAACACCCATAATTTTTCTTATAAGACTTTTAAAACGTGTCTAGTAGTCTCAATATTGTTAATAACAGTCATCAACAAAAGCCAGTACAATGTCCACATTTACTTTTCATTACTTATTTGAAAAAGTAAATTTTATACTTGGTTTATGGAAATCAGGTTTTAATAGATATGCATATTATATTCAGTTAATATGTCATCAGTTTGTTTTAATCTATAATAGACAATTTCTTCCTAATGCTATTTTTGATAAGAAAAGAGTTTGATTTCATAATAGAATTGCCATCAAATTATAAATGATAACAACTGTGTTCAGGTTTAATTTATTGCACTCTTTCCTTCTGTAGAAATACATAATCCATGGTGCAATTCACAGTGGTAGTTAAAGCTGTTCAAATAGAAGGAAAGGTAGTCGGTAACTTTCTCTATGCTCTGTTCTCTTCTGTGCAGAAAGGCTTAGATAAAAATGGAGGCTTCTCATTCTAAAAGTCCATGAAAACACACACACACACACACACACACACACACACACACACACACACACACACAGAGCGAAAGAGAGGGGGTTTAGTAAACAAGGAATTAGCTGAATTAGAGCTCAAAACTCTGCTGAGGCTTTATGTAAATATTTGCCTTTCTTTGTTATTTTTACATTTCTATATCCACTACTCTGGTCATCAATCTAGTTTTCCTAGAAGGAAAGCAGAAAATTTCTTTTTTCCAATTAACATCTTACCCAGGCAACACATGAAAGTCATGACCTATGGCTACTCTGCACCAGGAATAGGCTATATGTTGAAACAGTTAACTAGCAATGTCTGCTTCCTTTTTGTTTTGAATTTATAGTCAAGTTATGTAGAAGAGTTAGTACGAAGCCAAGGTTATGCATGGAATGAAAGTCAGTGTAGTGTGATTAAAGAAAGAAGATAAGTATTTCCAATTGAATCTTCTTTTCGGGCCAGCTCTACATGGAACATTTGCATATTCCCTAAATGTTCTGGGTGACAGGACTCTGTAGTGAAGCCAGGACCCTTGGGCCAGGATTCTATCAGTAGTTCAGAACTGGCACCTTGTCTGAGACTGTTCTCAGAGCCAGGACAAGAAAATTTTGCCACAGGAAATGAGATAATGCATCTCTAAATTCATATATAACCTCAGGAAAATATATACCCTAAGATTTGTGTTTAGGCTTTAGATGTCTTAGCCATTCTAGTAGATATACAGAAGTTGCACTTGGTTCCTCTTTTTCTGTAGAGTTACTGAATCACAATCATAATTAAGACTATTCTGTATACTCTTATATGAAGCAACACATCTCCATGCATTATAAAAGAGCAGTACTGAATAGCCCAGTTTTCTATAGAAAAAGAGAGAAAAGATGGCATGAAAAAGAGCTAGGGCACTGTAGGGTTAGAAGCCCCAGATTTGCCCTTTAAAAGCTACACAAATGCTAGGTATGGTGAGGTTGACTGTAATCCCAGGAAAGTAGAAGTTGGATTGAGGCTCTGGAATACTGAGCTCAAGAGGAAAAAGGAAAACATCACATTACTTTGACTGGTCCCTTAACCACTCTGTACTCATCTATTAAATAGAAAAAGGCAATCTCTAATTCAAAGAGTGCATACAAAATTTGAAAAGACTAAATTATATAGTACAAATAAAAAGACTTATAATATTATACAGCTATGCAAACAGGGACTTAGTATGGCCTGGTCTACCAGGAACTGAAAGACATGATAGGACCCCTCCTTTCATGGCTATATGTTAATATGAGAAGTTTAACTATTAACATTAAGAGTGCAAATACTTAACATGTAAAAGTTGATAGTGACATCACTGACTGAATCGAGTCTGAATTTACCTTCAATCCAAATTGGTGAACTTGTGTTTTTATGGGAGCATTTTCTACAGAGACAATCCCTTAACTGACCAACAGCCCGGAACATGATTTCCTGTTTACCTTGACGTGGATGTTGTGGTTTGTTCTTAATGATTGGAGGACATTCCAGTTCTCAGTGAAATGTTCTCATTTAAACATAGAGTAAGATAGGAGAAAGCACAATCAACTCTAGTTTGGTTGTATATTTCACAAAACTAAACAAATGTGTGAATGTTATACTGACATATTTATTGCAATACTTTATCTTCCTCTACAAGCATTTACTGCATATTAGAAGCAGGTATCATTGTAGGGACTGGTAATAATAACAATGAACACACGTTTGCTCTTGCTTTCATGGAGACAACATTCTTATTTAGAAAGTTGACAAGGTCATCTATGATCATGGGATAGTGTGGTAATATTCTTTAGAAGTTGGTATAAATGGTTTGGTATTAGATGTTTCTCAGTTTCTGCCTCTGGGGACAAAGATTTCTGTATAAGAATCCCAGTGATCACTAAAATATGCAAAGGAAGGTCTATTTATCAGTGAAAATTCCTTTATTTGTATTCCACCCCCTCCTTGCCTCTAGAAAGTACTCAAGGAGTGTGCAGACACAACAAAGAGCACCCAAATCTCCCCGCTAGAAATGCTCTCTCTACCTTCTGCCTCTAGTTTCTTATCTACAAACTATCCACAAGAATAGAAAGCAGTTCCCAGACCCACAGACACAGATTACAATGTGAAGTTAGATGAGAAGACTATTAACTCTGGCTGGAGTCTGTTCTTCCTGTGATCCTTAGTGAGGTAACCCAGTCACAAAAGAAGTCACTTGATATGCACTCACTGATAAGTGGATATTAGCCCAGAAACTTAGAATACCCAAGATACAATTTGCAAAACACAAGAAAATCAAGAAGAAGTAAGACCAACATGTAGATACTTCATTCCTCCTTAGGATAGGGAACAAAACATCCATGGAATGAGTTACAGAGACAAAGTTTGGAGCTAAGATGAAAGTATGGACCATCCAGAGACTACCCCACACGGGCATCCATCCCATAATCAGCCACCAAACCCAGACACTATTGCATATGCAAGCAGGATTTTGCTGAAAGGACCCTGATATAGCTATTTTGAGTGAGGCTATGCCAGTGCCTGGCAAATACAGAAGTGGATGCTCACAGTCATCTATAGTATGGAACACAGAGTGCCCAATCGAGGAGCTAGAGAAACAGGGGAACGCCAGGGCCAAGAAGTGGGAGTGGGTGGGTAGGGGAGCAGGGCAGCGGGAGGGTATAGGGAACTTTTGGGATAGCATTTGAAATGTAAATAAAGAAAATATCTAATAAAAGAAAAGAAAAAAGAAGACTATTAATATTGTCTACTTTGAACCAATCTATTATTGAATAGATTGGAAGGCAGCTATAACTTCCACAGGGATAAGCTGATGACTGAACAATTACAGCTAAAGTTAGAATGGGGAAAGATGGTTGCTTAGAATTGAAAACTCAGAAGCAGCCATATCTGTGCTGACTTCAGGGATAGCCAGAGAGGTTCTGAGGAGGCCAGCTTTTGGGTCTTGGTGATGCAGTTCATTTTTCTTGACAGGAAGAACTTGGAAATAAGAACTCACTGAACATATTTTGCATGTCACCATTTAGTAGGTCCTGTTTTCACAAAGGTGTGTTCAAATGTAACTCTGTCTTACAAATAATTTTAATCCCACTTCCTGAGCATTCAGTCTATGTGATGGTAAGCCTGGAATCGTGACCACACAATTCCAGATTAGCTCTGATATCGTCCAGAGTTTTTCCAAATCATCCTAGGCGTCTCTGGAGCTCTGACTCTTCAGATAATCTCTGGCTTTGAGAGAACTGTCTGACCCCCTGAGGCACTTGAGATGCCCCGTTTACATTTATTTGACTTCTTTTTTGGCTGTGGATTTTTTTTTTTTTCAGAGTGATTTTTTTCACCCTGGGATGTAAGCCCACTGGGACTAAGGGCCCTGGTAGCCTACCATTTCCTAGTTGACCATAGAGGCCCAAGGAACTGTTTCATGTCTTCTCCCTGTGCTCTATATAAGCAAATCCCCTGATTTTCTAGATCTTCACAGAACACTTGAAGAGAACATCTCCTCTAAGGTCTAGATGCTAAGAGCCTAGTTTGTGATAGGAGGAAAGGTTGCAAATCTATCATAACACTTAAAATTATTACTCCTATATTGCTGAACTATAAATATATATCTGAGAATCTATATATTGCCTGTGATTCAATTCTGCTTTCTTTGTGCTAATTAAGGACCTATGTCCAGTTTTGTCATAAGGGATGAAACCCATCTTCTTTTCATGTACAACTAGACATTGATATGTGTTGTGAATCAAGAAGGCTCTTCATTACTACAAACAATGTTGTTCTTGAGATATTCCATGGTTATCTTCATAAATACTATTTTTGTCATTACTAAGGGTGTCTTCAGAGATACATATATCCACTAGGTTCCTTTTTCATGCAGTTTTAATGCCTAGAGCGGGTAAATATGATACTTGCTTTTCTGAGAGTATCTTCATAGGTTTTAGAATCTATCACATTAACTCTTTCGATAATATTGGCTATAGTTATCCTGATGATTGTTATATTTTTTGATTAATGTGTAATTTCATGGGAATGGTTTGAGGGAAATAAAGAGAAATCAAAATAGGCTTTTGTTTATAATCTGTGTTTTGTAGGACTACTTCTTGACAGTTTTAATCATATTTTTTCATATAAAAAATCCTCAGGGATGAAAAATGAGTTGGAAAGTTTTCAAAATCTTAAGAGGAACCTGTAATATGTAATTCTAATATCAACCATAAATTACTTGATGGGGTTTCCCACCAATGTTTCTATTTAAATTTATCTGAAAATTAGCTTTACTTGTTTCTTCAAGCCTGCATTTGATTGCATGAAGTGATTTTCATCAGACCTTCTGTCATATTTTTTTAATTGGGAAATCCTAAATTAAAGAAAGGAAACAATTACAAATTGATAGGAATAATTCATTACACTGCAAGTATAAATTATTACTTAGATTTTCTATTTCTGAAAGCCCCATTTCTCACAAAAAAATGGAAGGAGCCTATTATTTAATACTAAGGACCATCATGAATGCAGCAAACACAGCTGTAATTACTATTCCAGTCCCAAAAGCCACTGTGATGAAGTCATGGAATTGCAGTCTCTTCTAAGCTTATAATTGTGTGTGACCGTATGCACAGTTTATATTACTGTACCAGGGTCCTCTGAAAGAATTATGCTCTGGATTGTAAATTCAGTTTTAATTCGAAACGACTAGACAATTATTTCATTTGTTGGAACTAAATCACTTTTATTTAGTATGAGATCCCTGTTCAGATAGTCGAAGAAACACACCCCAGTGTCGAGTCAAAGAGAATCCTTGTCCGATTCTGAATGTGTCAACAAACTGGCAGAGTCACAGTTATTAACGTAAAGTGTGTGCGCTGTGCACACACACACACACACACACACACACACACACACACACACACACATCTCTTTAGGCTACGTCAGCATCATTCCGGGTTCCTCTTCTTCTTTATTTTGATTCTGGCCCTGGGCTTCTCTTGTAGGGGTTTGTTCTTCAGACTGGTGGGCCACTGGTTGCTGGTCAGTCTGAAACACAGTAAAGAAAGAGAACATTTGAAGCTGTTGTGTACCCGACACTGTATCAGAGGCTGGGCATGTATGTGGGCATGGGCATCCGAATGCCTGCTTTTATTGACAGTGCAACAAATCTCACCTTACAGGGATTGCTCTAGACAGCACCTAAATTTTTCTATGAGAAGTGGCTCGGCAGAGACAAAGGACTGTAAACTAATTTACTCCTTTAAAATGGCAGATATTCAAACACATATTCATCTGACTCTTCTGACCACTTCTGTCTGAGAGACCAGAGGTATTTGGCCTTTTCTTTCACATTTTTTCCTACTTCTGCAAATTGTCATGAGTTGTGAATTTGGAATAGACTTTAAAAAAATCTCCTTTGGGTTTAGACATATTCAGGAAGAAAAATTATATCCAAGGAGCTATAATTCTTAATTTAAAATGAAAAAGTCCTAAATGTAGCCAGCAATACCTTTTAAAAGAAAACATGAAATCATAACTTATTTTAAATGGCTAAAAAGTTTTAAAGGATTAAATGTTCACTAATTAAAATAATTTTCATTTTACTTATTAAAATTATACAACTAGAAGAATATGATAAACAGTAAAATTTTATAGTTTTATTAATCTAAGAGTGGGTTTTCTTTTTGTGCTTTTTCTGTATACATATTTTACACTATGTAGCATGTATAATTTCCATCCGTCAATAACTTTGTCTGTGTCCCTGATTTGAGAAAAGTCAACACATTTTTGAAGTGTTGCTAGTGACTATTGTAAATACACTGAGTGACCCAGAGGGGTTTAGGTTTTTGGGATGCCTGTGTTATTGTATAACTATTTTTAACAGCTGTATGAGTGATCTTGGGAACTTTCTCCTTCAGTCAAGCTTTCAAATGCTCTCTCACCTTTAGTGCCTGCCTATGTGAAGCTTTAATGAAAAAGATCCTGAGCAGAGATATTGATTCAAGCTGTACTTGCATTCCCGACTCACAGAACTAAAATGTAATATTGTTTAAAACGACTATGTGCCAGTGATATTTATTATCCAGTAGTCGATAACCAAGGCATAGCAGATTTGTTAAGTCTTCCTTAAGTCACTAAACTTGCCTGGTTAATGTCCTTTGTTGTAAATTATAACTAGATTGATATTTCCCAAGCTTAGTCATGGATTTAAACCACTTCTTTTTGTTTTCTAGACAATTTACTTTCATCAAGGGAAACATAATCTGCAGACTGCAGAATATCTGATTTTAATTCCTATGTCATCTATTTTTGGTACACAGCTTTAAAAATACAATTAAAACACAGTCTTGCTTATTTCCTTGAAACTCAAAACAACTTCTTTTTTAAACCTAATTTTTTATTGGATTTTTATTTATTTACATTTCAAATGTTATCCCCTTTCCTGGTTTCCTGTCTGGAAACCCCCTATCCCATCTTCCATCCCCCTGTTTCTATGAGGGTGCTCACTGACCCACCCACCCATTCCCTTCTCCTCTCCCTTGAATTTCCCTACACTGGGGCTCTAAGCTTCATAAGACCAAGGGCCTCTCCTCCCATTTATGTCCAACAAGGCTGTCCTCTACTACATATGTGGCTGGAGCCATGGGTCCCTCCATATGTACTCTTTGGTTAGTTGATATTGTTGTTCTTCCTATGGGTTGCAAACCCCTTCAGCTCCTCAGTCCTTTCTATAACTCCTCCATTACCATTTTAAATAGTTTCATATCTAGCTGTAGTCTCTAGACACAATTCCTTATGTGTATGTGTGCCAAAGTTTATTATGGTGCAAAGTTAACTAAAACCAATCTGGACATTCAGCAAACCTCTCTTTGGGGAATACTGGTCATCTTCTAGCATCATAAGTGTTGAATTATATGGTTTCCTCTGTCATCTCTGTGTCCAGATTATAGAGTCGAGATCTCCGAGACTAAATCATGCGAAATGGGAAATGTTACAGATCTGAGATGCCATTTTTTTTAATAATATGCACAAGGATTTTATTGAGGACAGAGGGTAAAAGCTGCAGACACAATGCCAATCATGCATGAAACACTGATGTAAATAAACCCAGTCCTTAACCCAATATGATATGAGAAAACTGTGTACTAACCCATTAGCAACCAAACACAGAAAGAGCTCTCTATTCCACCGAGTCTTTTGAGGTCTTGTCTGTGTCCTAAAGATATATAACTCTACAGAGAAATTTTGAGTCTCACAAAGGGCATCTTGCTTTTCTGATACCAGGATCATCCATTCTTATAAAAGAGCAGGACATCCGATTCTCCATAGACAGGCTGAGTTAGGATCAGTATGACTGTCCACCAGGAGGTCCCCTTATTTTGAATGTTGCACTGTGGCTTGTAGGTCTAGGCAAAGGGGGAGGGTGTGTTCAATATTCCTAACTCATAATTATCTTGAAGAATATGTATTTAGCTGCCAACGATTATTTCTGTTCTATTATAAACTTATTAACAAATCTTTTGGTGTAATAAAGAGTAAGAGCATGCTATCTTGTATTTCTCTCTTTGAGTATTGACTTCTGATTAAGACCTCACATGGAATCTGGGCTGGGAACAAGTAAGTGCAAGTGGAATCAGCAATCGTCAGCCAGAGCTTCCTTTAAGGCTTTCCTGTTAGCATTAATTCTCTTCAGTTCATTGAGCTACTATGATTCCAGGTATCACTGCATCACTGGTCACTGCATCCATGCATCATCCCTGCACCATCCCTGCATCATCCCTGTATCATCTCTGCATCATTCCTGCATCATCCCTGTATCATCCCTGTATCATCCCTGAATTAACCCTGCATCATCCCTGTATCACTGGCCACTGCATCTCTGCATCATCCCTGCATCACTGGCCACTGCATCCCTGCATCATCCCTGCATCACTGGCCACTGCATCCCTGCATCATCCATGCATCACTGGCCACTGCATCCCTGATCATCCCTCCATCACTGGCCACTGCATCCCTGCATCATCCCTGCATCACTGGCCACTGCATCCCTGCATCATCCCTGCATTACTGGCTACTGCATCATTAGATCACTGCACCACTTCATCACTGGCCATTGATATCCCAGCCCCAGGATTCCAGTATGTTACTCCCATGTGGGTTATTGTAATACTATTGTCACCTGTAAGGCTTTAGTTTCTGACAGCTAATATTTTCCTCACAGACAACAATGGAGTTTGGCAATTGCCTAATCCAGTGTAGTGAGGGCTAGTGATGTTCTTGGGATGTGTTCAACTGCACTAGTTTTAGAACAGCCTGTATCTGAAAGGGGATACAACTTCTTATTGTCCTTAAACGTTTTGTTCACATTCTTAACAGAGCTTTCTCTTCCTAAAGAATGTGTTTTTCACTGAAGTACAGGCATGCCAAGTCTGAAACTTAAAATCAAAAACATGCTGTGTTATCTGAAAGCAAGAGCTTTGGAAAAAGTTGCCTGATGGAAAATTACTAAGTTGGTTTCTCCTGGTGCCCAAGTATATACTTTTTAAAAATAATCATCAGCTAGTCATTTTGTAGTCTTAAAAGTAATCAATAATTATTTGGGAAAAACATGCTATTAAAATGAGTTACTAATGAGATGATAATATAGGAAACTTACACATGTTCTCATCCCAGGGGCTTCAAGGCTGTCATAGACATTTGTTTTCTAAACACATATAATTTACTTAGTGGGACTTTTGCATTGAGAAATGTGATGGGCAAACCATATGATCATAGAATAAAACTAGTTCTACATGAACTGTCTCAACCTGACAACTGTTGCTATCTAATATGCAAAAAACATACATATTATATTCCATGTATAATTAATATATATATAGTAAACAGTAGAATACAATTTTCATAAAACATTTACTTGGGGGGTATCATAGCTTTTATTTTATTCGACTTGTGTTAGTTCTGAAATATAATATACTCAAGCTCTGGGTAGAGTTGATCCTGTAAGAATGTGGCTGTCAAACTTTTCTTCACTAGTCTAGCAGATTTGGGATTATAACTGGCCTCATGGTGGTAGTCACTAACCCAGTTTGGCACATAGAAGCTGTACAAGAATACTACATTTCATAGATCTATTTTTTTTTTAGACTTTCAGAATTAAAACTGTACCACTGATGCTAAGAGTTGGAGGAATGGTGGCAACTTGGTTTGTTTATCCTAGATTCAAAAATAATCATCCTTACTTGCACTGCTGACAACACACAGACACACAGACACACACACACACATAGACACACACACATGTATGTATATATGCACTATACACACAGGTATATGCATATGTATGCATACATTTTTAAGTCTTAAGCTGATTTTCCCTTAACAGACTAAATCAGGTTGAAGTAATATTTTGGAAAGTGCACTCAGATTTAGAATCAGGAATTTGGTCTCTAGCCTTGGCCTTACTGCTCATTTTTTAGATGAGCCACTGTGAGGCTGGTGATGACATCAGCCAGGGGTTAGAGCACTTGATCTAATCAGTGTGCCTCAATTTTATACATACATATACATATATGTATATGTATATGTATATGCATATGCATATACATATGCATATGTATATGTATATGTATATGTATATGTATATGTATACATATATGTATATAAAGGCTGTTGGAGCCTCCCTAAATTAATTTCTGACCTCTTCTCTGCAGCCATAACTACAATAGTAGCAAAGCTATGCCTAGTGGCCTCTCAAGTACTTCATAAGCACCTTCCAGTTTTTAAAATTTGGCAAACAGCATGAAACTTTTACAGGTTTTGAAAATGTCATTCTACTTTCCCTTAGACATTAAATAAACTATTCATGGTCAGAGGCTCAAAAGAGTGGCTACAACTTGTAGTCTTGTATTGGTAACATTTTTGTTGTTGTTGCTGTAATAAAACATCTTGACAAAAAGCAACTTAAAAATCAGGCTTAATTTGGTTCACAGTTCTGTAGGGATATGAGTGCAGGCTACCATGGTGGGAAGGCATGATGCTAGGAGTGGAGCTGGTCTGTGAGTCAGGAAGTGCATCAGTCACATTTCCTTCCTATACAGGAAGTAGAGAAAGACAATAGAGAGTAATGCTGTGCCATGAAACCTTCATGACCTCCTTACATTGACACTCTTCTCCTAGCCATGTTCTACCTTCTAAAGGTCCCATGACTGCCAGGGACCAAGTGATCAAACACATGGCCCTGTAGGGGGCCTTTCATGTCAAACCACAACAGTCTGAAAATATCAAAATGTAATAAAAAATTTTAAAAGGTAAAGCTACCTTCTCCTTTACCCCCATTTTCTGGCAGTCATGTTACAAGTCTTTAGTCTTTCTAGAGTTCTTGCAGTTGCTTTCCATTGCACGGAATAGGCCTCTCAAGGTGTCTGTCTATTCTTAGTGTCTTAGAGTTGACATAGAAGCTATAGGTAATGATCTTCTCTCTCTAAGGAGTGAGAATATGATGTTGAATTTGGCATGCTAGGCTCATTTTCTTTGTCCTGTCTTAAGTTCTGCAGCATAGACCTTATATGTTGGTCCACGGGGATTTAACAAGGGTCCCAAATGGTGTGTGGTTTCAACTTTCCTCAGAAATTGTGTTTTCCTCTCCAGTTTGTTCTTACCACTCACAACTTCCCAGAGTGTTAGCGTTGTTAGCATCCTAATGGGACTTATACACACTCAAAGTCTGGGTATGTGTTACTTTCCCCATTAATCACATTGAGACAAAATCCCCTCCTCTCCTGCCTCTTCCCTTCCTTTCTTTTCTTCCTCCCCCCTTCCCTCTCTCCTGCCTCTTCCTCCGCCTTCCTGTATTTTGTAATATTATGCTGTTTATTCTTTGACCTTTAATTTAAATAGATCATACAAACACACAAAGCACACAGATTGAAGAATGAGACCACACCAGGTGGTCACCCATATAAAGCTTTCATTTTGGATTAGAAACACAACCTTGTTCTCATTTGAACAACTGAGTCTTAGTAAGTGTAGCTGTGAGTTGGGGCTTTGCTCATGTCCTGTGATGTTAAACAAGTTCACTCTTGATGCCAACAAGGCCTCGACAGGCTTGGTTATCCTAGTTGTTGGAAGCAGGGGATGTAGGAAGACTGCCTTTGCTTTCTCAATACAGTGACTGTGTCCTTTCTCTTGATCCACACTTTCCCCCTTTGTCAGTTCAAAAATGTCAGTGAGATAGATGAAGGGACAGCAAGTTCCTAATGGCATCAGTGGATAGTCAGCATGTGTTCCTTTGAAGTTTACTTTGATTTAAATGGTACAAAAATGCCTTTGTTTGTGTGTATATCATGAGCTTCATTTTTAGGGCAGGTTATTATTATTTTTTTAACAGTTCCCAAGAGTGCAACATCGGCTTTTCATTCTAAGAGAAAATAGATGAAAGAAGAATCTGGAAGAGCATACATTGTTCTGCTTTGAGACAAGCCACTGGGGCAGTTCTGTTTACTAATACCTGGCTTCCCAGCTTTGGTAGATTTAGCATCCTTTTGGCTCAGTTGTCCTTATTCCTGTGCTGTTACTGTCTCCCAAGCAGATGTTCTGGCTCGGCATGACCATCTCCACCTGGCAGCTCTTGGCTCTCAGTCAGTCAACCTTCATCCCAAGCTTCTCTTGCAGTAGAGGAAGGCCAGAGTCCAGCCCATGGGAAGGGCTTTTTAGGGCCTTTGTTCTTGCGATTTTCCCCTTAGTTATCTCAGGATTGACTTCCATTGCTGCCAGAGATCTTGCTCACCTCCAGTTTCATACTCAAGGACCCAGTTCTTCCAGAGTCATTATAAACAATACAGAGACTATATTTACTTTTCAATTTACACAATGGTAATTAACCTGTGATGAATCAATAAACAAATAGAAGTCTCACTCTTGCTAAGTGAATATTTTAGAACTGTCCTCTAAGAAATAAAAAAGGGAAGCTCATTAGACCAGCTTTTTTCCTTAATCCCACATTTACTTTCTACTCTCTACTTATAGTGATCTTCAATATTCAGTATTCACTGTAGAATGTATTCATAAATTTATTTATGTATCTGTGGCCCGAAGACACACTGTCAGAAATTAGTGAGCCTGGATCCCTCTTGATTTAGGGTGCCTGGGAATATCTCCTATTCTTATCTGTGTGTGTGTGTGTGTGTGTGTGTGTGTGTGTGTGTGTGTGTGTAGGAGAAGAGGGAGAAAGGCCAACAGAGACAGACAGCAGGCAGAGGACACAAGCCAGAGTGACTATGGTTATTGGTTTTTCACTGATAAATTGGTAAGGCACCCTGTCCTTTGGGGAAAGAGTAATACTTCTTATTTGAATGATGGCAGAGCTTCAGTGGGGAACATGGAGTTCCTATAAAGACATTGACAAATAGACATAGTTCTTAGTGAGAGTTGGCATTTGTTGGGGGCTTAGTGCTAAACCCTATGCTAAGCATATTTTCCCCTTTCTCTCTCCCATCTTATATCTGTGTCTTTCTTTTGAGACAAGGTCTCTTGTAATCCAGACTGTGTAGCTAAAGGTTATTTTATACTTGTGGTCCTTCTGCTTCAATCTCTGAGTGCTGGGATGATTTTAGGTTTATATCACCATACCCAATTTATTTCCTGCCACGGAGTGTATTAAACCCAGGGTTTCAACGTATGGGTAGGCACTGATTGTGCTAGATTCCTAAATCTCCAGTTTTTCTTGCAATAAAAAGAATTTAAATGTTGCAGTATTCTTAGAGAAATTTTAACACATTACAAGAGAAATATCCATGAAAACTATGCTTACAAGAAGTCTTCCTGTTACATGTTGGTTCTGAATGCAAGCTACTTCTCTTACTCCTAATTACTCTACAATGTTACTTGCTCCCAAGCTTATGCTATTCAATTTAGCTACAGATTTTTATGTCCAACAGCTAAGATATTAAAAGGTTGAAGAGAAGCAAGATACTATGTACTATAATAAACTTTACAAATAAGAGAGATGGACTACAGCTGTACATTCACTTCCGAGTGTCAGGCTTTCAGGTTGAGCTTGAGCCCAGGCAAGTTAATCAAAGTATACTGTGGCTAGAGGATATTTTTCAGATGTAGTCAATTAGAATTCTAGAACTGTTTTGTATGTGTTCATAGTTTACAAACCCTAACTTATCAAAGTAGAAAGCAAAAGTATTAGAAGTTCCTGTTTGAACCTGCACATGTCGCGTGTGCGGTCACAGTCCTGGTGACTCCATATCTGCACCAGCCCTATTGTATCTGTACGTGCTGTCTCCTGGGAGTCATATGCCACCTATGGTTCTTACAGTCTATTCAGCTCTTCTTCCACATAGTATTGATAGGAGTGATTTGATGAGAATTTTCCATTTGGAGCTGAGTACCTCGAAGTCTCCCATTCTCTGCGCATTATCCAGTTGTGCATTTCTTTGATACTTAACATCTACCTACAGAAGAAGCTTTTCTGCAGGCAGAATGATACTTTGGTCTATTGGTAGAGATATGTGTTATTAGGAGTCATTTTATTGCTATTTTCTTTTAGTAGAATGATAGTAGGGTTTTTTTTTTCACCTATTAGACCCATATCTACATAGTCTCCGGTTCTTGGCTGTGTTCATAGTATCAGGTATAGATTCTGTGTAGGCTGAGAAGGGGAAGTAGTAAGCCAATAAAAAAAAATCGACTCCATGTGTGCACTTTTGTTTTGTTTTGGTATTTTTTCTTGTTTTCTCCTTTAAATTTGTTTTTCTATTTTTTTCCTGTTTCTCTTTCTTTTTTTTTAAGGATTTTTTTATTAGATATTTTCTTCATTTACATTTCAAATGCTATCCCCAAAGCCACCTATACCCTTCCCCCGCCCTGCTCCCCAACCCACTCACTCCGGCTTCCTGGCCCTGACATTCCCCTCTACTGGGGCATATGATCTTCAAAAGATCAAGGACCTCTCCTCCGTTGATGGCCGACAGGGCATCCTCTGGTACTTATGCAACTAGGGACTCGACTCTGGGGGGAGTACTGTTTAGTTCATATTGTTGTTCCTCCTATAGGGTTGCAGACCTCTATAGCTCCTTAGGTACTTTCTCTAGCTCCTTCATTAGGGGCCCTGTGTATCCACTTCTGTATTTGCCAGGCATTGGCATAGCCTCACAAGAGAGAGCTATGTCAGGGTCCTATCAGCAAAATCTTTCTGGCATATGCAATAGTGTCTGGGTTTGGTGGTTGTATATGGGATGGATCCCTGGATGGGGCAGTCTCTGGATGGTCTTTCCTTCTGTCTCATCTCTGAACTTTGTCTCTGTAACTCCTTCCATGGGTATTTTGTTCTAGGGGAGAAACTGGATAGATAGGGAAGTGGGAAAGGTCTAAAAGGAGTTGGGGAAGAGAATATTATTAAAATGCATTGTATGAAAAAATTACAAAGAAAACAATCCCAGTATCTTTGGCGCTGTGTGACTGTAGGTTTCAGCTCCTAACATTAAAAGAATACAATTTAAAACCATGCCTAGGTCTATTTTTCACTCTGTAAATTTAGACACACTATGTGATAGAATCTTACCCAAACTAAGAGGTGCCTGGTCTCTTCATGACAAAGTCTCTAATATAAACACCTTGATGCATGGAAGGCAGAGGGGACCCTGATATATGATGGCATTTTCCCCTCTCTTCCTGGACTTCATGTAATCTGAGAAAAATGTCAACTGGGAAACAGAAAGAATAAACAACCAACACCACAACAAGAGAACCAAAACCTGAACCCAAACCAAATCCTCTGCCACTGTCAGAAACTGAAAAGAATCTAGTACTACTAGGGTTTTTTTGTTTGTTTGTTCTGTTTTGCTTTTTTGAATGTTTTTTGTTCGTCTGTTTTGTTTGTTTTCAGCTCAGTGGGTCATTTGTAATCTAAGGGCAATAATTTTCAGGAAAAAAAATCAAGAGACAAATGAAATTAGAATTCTCTCTATTCATTTCCACTTTGCTTTCCATTTTGGTGTGATTCTTCATTTGCAGCGGGTAACATTGTGATTTAAACATGGCAGCATCTCCCTGTTTCTAGCTTGAAAATTAGCAATTCTGGCAACTAACAGGAGTGGAAGATAGGAAATGGACAGGCAGTTTGGGACAGAAACCCTGATCCTTGTCCTTAGCTAAGAATATCTTTGCTTCTGTCCTGGCCAGAAGCCAGAAATGCTAGAATGGACCTGTGGTTTCTGCTCTGGCTTCTTCTTACCTTTCTTCTCTTTTATACAATGTAAATGAGTCCCCCTGCCTAGAAGCCATATGAGAGGATGTGACTGAAATTGAGCAGCATATGCACACCTCATGGGTAGGCCAGCTGGACTGATGATACTTTCTCTGTGTCTCACTCCAGTCTGTGTGATAATTTCTAGAAGAGCCTCCAGACCAGCAGCTGAGACACCCTTTTATGTTCTGAGGTGGTTGCATATGAGACAATTCTTAGTGTTTCCCTAGGAAGGGTGATGAGGGATTTACCTTTTGTTTAAGTCCAAGTTGCCTCTTAGAATTCAGAAGACCCGCATGTAGGGTCTCTCAGACCATTCACTTTTATCTTACAGAGCAAATGTGTGTGTGTGTGTGTGTGTGTGTGTGTGTGTAAAACAGCATTTAAATTAGCAGTTTAAAATGGAGACCATCTTTTTCCATTCTTCAGCTTGTTTTCAGGCCAGACTTGAGTGATAGATATCAGGCATTTCTTTTTCAAGGTCTGTGGGTCAGGAAACTTAGCCCCCACTGTCTGTGGTATCCCTGGAATTGGACTGAGCATGCTACCCCAGTCCCCAATATGCTTTCCAAAAGTTTATACCAACCAAATTAACTCCATAACTGAGCAGCACACGCCACTGTTAAGTCTCAGATTGATTGATTTTCCTTTTCTTCCACTGATTAAAAGCTAACCAGAGAAAATACTTTCAGATCATAGCACAGAGAGTGAAAAGCCATTTCAGAGAGAACAGACTAGTCCAACAGACCTCCCTTCCCTTCAGGGGTCACACAGGACACACAGGGGTCACACAGGGGTCACACAGGAAGGGGGACAAGAGGAAAGTAGTCAGAGAACTTCCTGGTGAAAAGGAGGAACAAGATGTTCTACCATGTTCTCTTGATCTTCTGTAGATAACTGCTCAATCTTTGCTCTCTCTTTTCTGTTGTGTATGTGGCCAGGAGCCAACAGTTGATGCTAAGTCTTTTCCTCCTTACTCTGAGGATTCAGAGCCTGCCAAGACCCTTGTGTTTCCTCATAAGCACATTCTTCTCTCCCCTTACAGGGAACAGATGCTGTCCAGACTGGGAGATGCACCCGTGTACATGTTCTCTTTTCCTTACAAGGTCCGGGACAGATAAAAGCTGGTGTGAGAAAAAAAAAAATTCAGGTGACCCAGAGAAGTACATGCCAGTTTTCAGGGAAGTAGTCAATCCTTTGATTTAATGTGGAGGAATGATGGCCCTTATGGCCACAGGATAGGAAGTCAGCCAGAAGCCAAGTCCCTGGGAGGAAGAGAATAGCTTTGCTCATTTTAGTTATGGGCATTTTGTTGGGACATCAAATAGGAATGTCCTAACAGAAAGAAAAAAGTCCTCTAAGCCATGTCTATTTGCCAAAGAGACCAGTGGATGGCTCATTGTCCCCAGAGGCAAAGGTCACCAAGTCCTGAGGTCTTCCAGAAAGTCCAATAAGATGGATAGATTGACTGAAGGGAACCCAAACTTCTCTGTGACTATACATCTCAGATAATCATTTCTAATGAAAGGCTTCAAATACCTATGACAAATGGCAACATTTCTTCAAGCATCCATTTCAAACATGTCTAAAGGGTTTCTAAATCAGAGATACAATCACTCTAAGAAGAAAGAGTTCTTGACTCTTGTCAGTTGGTGGCTCTTGTCAGCACCCCCCACATCCATTCTAATACACCGAAAATCATGTCTGCTTCTGTCAGGATGGAGTCATTTCTGCTTTCCCAAGGACCCCAGTTTGACTCACCCTGACCCATCTCTTACCTTTACTTCCTTTCACCCATGTTTTCATCTGGACACCAGTCAATGCTTTTCTTTCCTTACTTTTCTGGCTTTAATGCAAGTGAATCCAACCTTTGCACTTCCAAGGTCCCTTAGCTGGGTCTTCAATTACCATGCCTAATATTCATCAGGAAGATCAGTCACCACCCACATTTCCCAACAGAGTTCACACTTCAGGAGAGAGCATAACAGGAGATGAAAACTTGTCAACAGCTTATAGACAGTAATACCAGTTCTTATCATTGACCATAAATGTCCTTGGGTTTTATCCAGGCCAGAGGCCAGAAATGCTTGAGGTTAGCTCTCCTTCCTATTCTAGTTTCTTGTTATCCGTTTTTTTTTTTTTTTCTTTTGCTCTCTTCTTATAAAGTGGAAATTCTTGTCAGCTATAGAAGAAGATTGACCCAAACAGTTGCCTAGAAACCCTTGGAATGGGCCTATTGGACTGATTGGCCACATGCTTTATCATAGCATCCTCCAATAAATCATAGGCAAAGCCCTAGACCAGCAGCACGAAGGTACCTGGTTTCTGAGACTGACTCCTGCTCTATTCTACCTTTTTTTCTTTTGCTCATGTGTTCTTGGATTGAGTTTGCAAGTTGTTTGTTTGTTTATTTATTTTTATATGTGTTCATCAGAGATAACAACGTACAGTTTTCTTTTTGGTTCTTGCTGTTGTATCTCTGTTGGGCTTTGAGGTCTATAAAAGTCATTTTTGGGGCTTATGGAAGAAAGCACCAGGAAGCCACTGGCTTAGGTTTGCTCTGGTGTCTGTTGGTTTGTACAACATCTTAACTAATTTTAAATTTTTAAAATTTTTTTTTATTTTTTGTTTTTTTGAGACAGGCTTTCTCTGTGTAGCCCTGTCTGTCCTGGAACTCACTCTGTAGACCAGGCTGGCCTCGAACTCAGAAGTCTGCCTGCTTGTGCCTCCCATGTGCTGGGATTAAAGGCTTGTGCCACTATGCATGGCTTAACTAACTCTTATATAACTCTCTGGCTATGCACACCTAAGGCAAGAAGGTGTCTGTTGCTCTCAAGGATCCCCTTTCCCACAACCAGATTTAAAAGCAAAACTAAAAAAAAAAAAAAAACACACACACAAAAAACCCCAAAAACAACAACAAAAAAACATTCAGGTCCCCAAATCCCTATGGTTGGTTTCTATTGCTTGGCAAGAATCTTGAAAGCTTTTAAGAATTTCACAGTTCCCAGAAAAACCAAGTAGATGAGCGAAGGCCTGGGAAAATTTCAGAGAAGGACCCAGGGCAATGGATAATCTGAAACAACTGCTCTTCACTGTACTCTGGGATAAGTACCTGGACCAAACTATATTTAATCACCTACCTGCCTCGCACTACAAATTTTGTGTGGTTAGAGCAAAGAGTAATTATCTCATAGTTTAATATTTTTTAATTTTATGGATTATTTCTACTGCATAAGCTTAACAGAATTAGACAAAAGCAGATCAAATTTCTTTATTGAAATCGATTTTTGTGATTTTCTTTTGTAAAGTAGAAAATTCTGGAATCTTTTTCAATCCAGTGAAATACAGTGAATTCAATGGTTCATTTGAATGTTAACAAATTCTTCACTGCCTTTATATATGAGTCTATAATAAGCCCCACTTGCACTTGAAGAACATCCCTCGTTTTGGTAATTGATAACAGAAACTTCCATTCTCCCACATCCCTATGGTGATCTCAGTGTTTATTGTTCATGCTGAATGGTGGCAGCTGTTTATTTGCTTGTGTATACAATGGCTTATTTGGAATGTTCTCTTCAAATTGAGATTATGTTTGTTTCAAATTTTACATTCACTTACTACCAATGTGAAACTGTGTAATTATGCATTTTGCACTGTGGATGCAGCAAAAATGATATGTGAAGTGCCAAGAATGAGGCTCGTCTTTCTTATATATGTTTATCACACTGTTACTCTAAGCCTGTTGATATTAGTTAAATATTGTTGTTTCCTAGCAATGATACTCTTTGATGCGTGACATTCTTTCTGGAACCCAGCCTTGGCAGACTGTGTTTGCTTTCTTTCCCCTGTGGTGTTGAGGATGGAGAACAGAGTCTCACATCTGCTAGGCAAATACTGCCTGCAGATGCCTCAGTTGATGGCTCAGATCAGCTGTCATCCATGATGTGGTTCCAGACCATGGCTTTTGAGCCTTCTCATTGAGCCTCAGTTACTTTATTCTACTTTTGCTGGGGGTGAAGATTTCACACAACCACAAAAACTAGAGCTAAGGCCATTCTGCTTCAGTGAGACATTTTAGAGGAAAAATTCTCTCCTCCTAATAACACTACACTTTATATAACACAAAAATTTTATTTGGTCATATTTAAGAATTTTGAGGAAGATTATTATATATAACTTCTTGTTAACTGTTAAGTTGTAAGAAACATAAATTTATTTATTATAAATAAAAAGCAATCAATAAAAACCTGGTTATGGTAGGTTCACATCTATAATCCTAGCACTTTACAGGTAGAGGCTAGTGAATTAGGAGTTGGAGGGCATCTTCAGCTACATAGGGAGTTCCAGGTCAACGTAAGTTCTTTGGGATCCTGTCCTCTTCATAACAAGTAAAAGAATGATCTCAAGGTAGTTGTGTTTAACTGATATAATAAATTAGTGCTCAAATAATCCAGAAAAATATGCTGAACACAGCTGAGGACATCTTCCTGTGATGGATGCTGGATTTAGTGACTGATAAACATAGGGCAATATTCCTTATTTTATGCAGCTAGAATTTTGTAGATGTCAAAACCCCAATAGAGACATAGCAACAAAAACAAGAAAGAAGGCCATTAAACACAGACACAAAAGTTCTCAATAAAAATTACAATTAACATCAAGTACACATGAAAATATTATCTATTTTGATCAAGTTGCCTTCATTCTGGGTATTCATGGATGGTTCAATGTACATAAATTAATAAATATCATCTGCCACATAAGTAGACTCAAAGGCAGAAATCACATTATCATTTCAATAGATGATTAAAAAGCCCCTGAGAATATCAATAAACTCTAGAGAAACTAGGAGATACAGAGAACACATTTTAATATACTAAAGGGTATATACAATAAACCTATAGCCAACATTATGCTGTATAGAGAAAACATACTCTTCACTCCTGTTCAATATAGCGCTTAAATCCTTGACTAGGGCAATAAGACAAAAGAAAAAAAAATAGGAAATAAAATAATAAAATAAAAATAGGAAATTAAATTATAAAGGTATAAATATATATTTATATAATGTATAAAATATTAAATACAATATATAGCACATATATATTAAATATAATATATAATACATAATATATAGGGCATAGCTTTTTGTGAGGCTATGCCAGTGCCTGGCAAATACAGAAGTGGATGCTCACAGTCATCTATTGGATGGAACACAGGGCCCCTGATGAAGGAGCTAGAGAATGTACCCAAGGACCTAAAAAGGTCTGCAACTCTATAGGAGGAACAACAATATGAACTAACCAGTACCCCTCACCCCCAGAGTCGAGTCTCTAGTTGCATATGTAGCAGAGGATGACCTGTTCAGCCATCAATGGGAAGAGAAGCCCTTGGTCTTGTGAAGATCATATCAGTATAGGTGAATGCCAGGAAGCGGGAGTGGGTGGGTTGGGGAGCAAGGCAGGGCGAGGGTATGGGGGCTTTGGGGATAGCATTTGAAATGTAAATGAAGAAAATAATAAAAAAGAAAGGAAAAAACATTTATATATAATGTATAAAATATTAATATAATATATAGTGCATAATGCATAATATATAATGCATAACATATAACATGTAATACATAGTGTATAAAATATATAATTAAGATATACCAATTAATTTATAATATATAATATGTAATATATAATGTAGCATGCAACACACAACATGTGACATGTAACATATGTAAAATACAACATATAACATAAATATATAAAACATAATACACAATACATAATATATAACATATAATATACAATTAATATATAATATAATAATTAATATATAACATAATATACAATACATAATACATAGTATAATATCATACCTAATACAGAACACAGCACATAAAACACATTTATATGTAATAGAATATGATTTATAATATTTATATATAACATATAATATATAAATATAACATTTATATATAAAAAATATATATATCGAAATAAAAATAGAAAATATAGAAAAGGAAGAGTTCAAAATATCTTCACTTGAAGATGACATGACTGATGGCACAACAGATACTGAGTATTCTACCAGAAATAATTTCAGCTCTGATAAACACTTTTAGAAAAGGGGCATAGCAAAAAGTTAATATATATGTATATAGCATTCTTATGTGCCTGTGCCAATGACAAACACACCTAGAAATAAATTAGGGATGCAATGTCATTCACAATAGCCTAAAAAAAAAGGGTAACAATCAAGCTTGAAATAAATCTGATCATGAAAATAAAAGACCTTTGCAATGAAAACCCTAGTATACTCCAAATGATTGACTTGAGGACAGTAGGTGATGAAAGACCTCAAAAGAATTAACATTACAGAACAGGCCAACCGACTAAAACCAGTCTGCTGCATCACTGCAATCCTCATCAAATTCTCAGTACTATTCCTTTCAGAAATAGAAAAAACCTGAAAAATTCATCTAGAGGAACTAGATTGATGGCTCATCATTTGACTGCAGGTACTATTAAAAAATATCAGCTGGAAGAAGAGAAAGGAAGAGAGAAAGCCCAGTAGCTGAGGTCATAAAAATAGTGCTGGAGGTATGACCATACATGATTTCATGCTATACTACAGAACCATGGTAGAAAAAATAGTTGGTGGAAGATACCATAAATATACCCTGGAGGCCACATCATCAATGTCATCTTTAATGAATTGTTCTGAGAAAACTGCATATCTACATGTGGAGAAATGATACTGGATCTTTATCTTCCATCCAGCACAAAAATAAACTCCAAGACCTCAAAAACAACAGCCAACATTCTTACAGGGAAAGCTACTGAGTGTCTAGAAGACAGAAACATAGATCAGGACATCATAAGTTAAGTTTTAGATCATCTTGTTGGCTCAAGGAAAATACCAACAAGAAATTGAAAGGCTCCTGTATGGCAAAGGGAACTATGGACTAAAAAGACAGCTGGCAGAATGGGAAGGAATACTTGCTGACTATACATCTGACAGAGAATTAATATGCAGAATACACACAAAAAACTAAGCATCAAGAAAAGAAACAGCCTACTTAAAAATAGGCTATAAATTTGAACAGAGTTGAGAGCCATAGATAGAAGGGTAGCAGGGAACATGATCTGATCTGGGAAGTGGGAAAAACAAAGGGGACTCTAATTAGTATTGGGGAAGAAGATAAATAGATAAGAAAGAGGGGAAAATAACAGTAGGAATGTCTGAAAAAGTCATAAGGAATCATACTATTAATTATCTACCTAAAAACAACTATAATATGTGTAATGCAATGTATACATATACATATATAGTTTAAATTTTTTTTTCTATCAGGGTTGATAATGGTCCCTCTATGAGCCACAGACCATTTAACAAAACCCCAAATACTATGCATGAGAAGCCCTCTCTTGAATTTTGGTCTGTTTTATCCAAGAGACTCTCAAAACATACATTATACCGATTGCCTTTGGCGGCCCCCGAGAAGAAGAGGTTAAGGCACTAAGTACCTCATACATGGGGCCTCCGAGCCACTGAGCTGAAACTGACCTGAAAATCTTCTTCCCTAAAAAGTACCATATAAGCTCCTAAAGAAGGGAAGCAACTAAAAGTCTCAGCCAGCTGCGACATCCATGAATCACAGCAACAACCAGCTGGCAAGATAAGCCTATGTGTTCAGTAGTTGCATACATATCTTGGTAGTAACCATTAGATCTTTAATCCTACTTAAGATGCACTCAACAACAGGAGAATGATTTTTTTTTTTTATTGGAAACCTAGGCAACTACCCCCAGACTAGTGAAATCATGGATCTTAGAGGAGAACCTACAACCTCCAATTTACTAAATCAGCATAATTCCTAACTGCATTCTAAATATTTGTCCTATGCCCACAGATTAAGTGTAGCCCACATCCCTCATCAAGGAGGGGTGTCTTTGCAACCGAGAGAAAGCATTACAGAAAACTATGATCAATCAAAATGTGGAGGTGTAGACCCTATCCCCGACTGATGCATTCGCAGCACAAGTACTAGACCTAAGGTTCAGAGATCACTTTGGAAGAGAGGACAAAAAAGTTTGTAAGATCCAGAGGAACAAAGAGATGGTTGTAAAATTGTGTATCCTAGGAATGTCAGAAGCTATACCCATAAAAGCCTCATGAACACGATTGGCCAAGCATGAGCTGAACAGGAAGCACCAGTAGACATGCTAACTCATGAGATTTCAACTCTCCACAAAAATTAACCAACCAACCAACCAAGCAAGCAGACAAACAAAACCCTACAGGTAACTAAGGAATGCCAAGAGAAAGAAAAACCTTCCACAGAGTAGAATACACCAATTGGTTGTCTAATACCAAATACCAAATGGTTAGTCCATTATATGAACTGAGCAGGTTGTATTTACTTATATATTAAGAACACACACACACACACACACACACACACACACACACACACACACACAGAGAGACACACACAGACACACAGACACAACAGTAGTTAATGAAAAAAAAGAGGTCATAAATTTGAAGGAAAATGGTCTATGAGAGGGCTTGGAGAAGGAAAGAGAAAGGGGAAATTTGGTAATTATACTATAATTCCAAAATATAAAATAAAAAATAAAAACAAAACAAAAGGAATCTGTAGAAGTAATAAACACTTTACAAATTATTCAATATTCTTAACCATCAAGGAAATGCAAATATAAATGACTTTGAAATTCCATCTCACCCTGGAATGTCTACCATTAAGAAAGCACCATATGTAGCAGAAGATGGCCTAGTCGGCCATCATTGGGAAGAGAGGCCCCTTGGTACTGCAAACTTTATATGCCCCAATACAGGGGAACGCCAGGGCCAAGAAGCTGGAGTGGGTGGGCAGGGGAGCAGGGAGAGGGGAGGGGGGAGGGGATTTTCGGGATAGCAGTTGAAATGTAAAGTAAGAAAATATCTAATAATAATAAAAAAAGAAAGCAATGGAGGACAAGCTCTGGCAAGAGCGCAGGGAAGGTAGAGCCCTTGTTCACTACAGAAGGGATAGTAACTTGGTGTAGCCAGCATGGATATTATTTTGGAGTTTTCTCAAACAGCTAAAAATAGAACTGCCATATGACCCACCTATGCCACTCCTAGGCATATAGCTCAAGGATGCAATATCCCCAGACAGATATCCATGTTCATTGCTGCTCTATTCACAGTGCTATGATCAGTCCAGATGTGCCCACTGGTACAACAATGCCATGATTGTTTTGAAGGCATCTCACCTCTTTCTGCTTGCATTTGAGGCTCTGTCCACTAGAAATAACATATGCGGTACTGTAAGCCTGGCTAAAAGCCCATGATAAAAGGGTCATGGCCTCTTGTGGAGAGGCTTGATACTCCTGTTATGCTAAATAGACATGTAACATATTGCTTTCTAAATGTTAATTTTTAAAAAATCCTTAGACTAGTGCTGTTCTCAGCCTTGGCCAGAGAAGCTTCTTCTGGTATTGGGATAAATTTAGTACAGAGACTTATAACTTGTCAAAGGACTGAGAATAAATGACTAATGACTGCTCAGCCCTAAATTGGACATATGTACCTCCCAGGTTCAGAGCACATCACAGAACAGGTTATAGATGGGAGGATTGTATGAGCTGGAGAATGGATGGGAATGCTGTGAAGCATTGTCTTCTGGATATGACATGGCTGATGAGATCATAACAAATAGCAGCTGTGGATGCCTGCACAAAACCCAACTCCCAGAAACTGAGACAGGAGAGTAGGTGGGGTCTACAGGGAGGCGGAAGGGGCCCTACAGGTGTACAAGTGGGTATCAAAGGGTAATGGAGGTGGGTATGTTCACAGTAAATTTTGTACATGTTTGAAATTGTTAACAATTAAATAAAAATGTTAAAAATGAGCAAACAAATATCTTGTAAGAGTCTATTGGGTTGTAACTCAGGTTATTGGTACAGTGAGATAGTCAGTCTTGAACACTCAATCGATTTCTTTAGAGGGAAAGGAACAAGATTCTTTTGGAAAGACACATTATATTCAAGGTTTCCTCACAATTGGCTCTGTTTTGTTTATTTATGACTTATTCAATATTTTTACTTTGGGTCTCATGCCACCACAACTTTTTATGTCACAGTGGTGTGAGGAGAATTTCAAATGTGTATCTTTAGGATGACGATATGGATTTAGACTGATGCAGAATAGAGGAGGTTTGATAATGATATTCATGAATATGGCTTCAATATGTTGGGCATGTTATTTCTGGAATTAATGGTATTATGGGTATTATTATGCCTAATAAAAGAAACAAAAATTATAGTCTAAAGGGAGAGACTACTGTAGCCACATCAGAGTTGTTTTTCTTCTATTGAAACTAAGTACTTAGAACCACATATAAATCACATTTCTTTATGTATGAACATGAAAGTAGACTTTAGATAGTAATATACTGTAATGTCTTCTTTGTTCTTTACTAAGCAAGATTAGAGTTTAGTTTTACAATTATTGGAAGATGTTTTCATGTAGAGTAGGAAAATAGTTTTTTTCTTTTTTGATGACCAAGAAAGCACTTTGTGGGGTTGGAGAGATGTCTTCGTTCTTAAGAGCATGACTGATCTTCCAGAGGACCAGGGTTCAATTCCCAGTACCCACATGGCAGCTTACAACTGTTTATAACTCCAAGATCCAAGCATCCTCACAAAGGCATGCATGCAGGCAAAGTACCAATGCTCATAAAATAAAGATTAAAGAAAAAAAAGGAAAGCATCTTGCCTAGATGAACACACTCTATACACACATTTAAGAGTTACTATGTATCCTCCCTTATTTGTATCTAAACTCAAACTAAATGTATAGGATGAACACAGAAGAATAATCTCAAGTTGGGTACATAATTACCTTGCAGGCAATAAAAGCATGTTTTAATAATTTTGGTTTAAAAGTAAAAACTCCTAAGCTACCTGTCAAGCTACTAAACTAGATAATCTATTGTAGAATACTTGCACTTATCAAAGTCATTCTTGACATTGTTTTCAAGTGAAACATGAAGTAATTTTACAGGCAGGCTATATATCACTTGAATTGTTAGCATTCTCTTCTAATTTCCTCCATAAACCAGAAATTATTAAGTGTCATGCTAACATCTGTGGCTAAACATAAAGTTGACAAAAATCAACTTTAATGGCTTTTTCCACTCTTCAATAGTGCATAACTTCAATTTGGCTTTAAAAGAAAGTCTGGAGTGTCAGAATAATATGCACTTCATTTTTTTTTTCTAACCATTTTGTATTCTTACAGTGAACATAGCTTTGGTGGAATTTTTTGAAATTTGGTTTATGGTTATTTTTGTTTTCATGGGGTCTCAAATGTTCTTTATGTCAAAATCTCAGAGCCTTGAGGGCTTTAGCAATCATCTGGTGTAAAATTTCAGTTAAAGTCTGACAGAAAATAGATTCCTGTATCTCATGGGGTCTAACTCAGTGGAAAATGTATTCAACACAACATCTGGATTTCAACGTGGTGGTAGTAGTGGGTGTGTGTAGGGGGTGCACAAAACTTGAATTTATATTGCTTACTTGAAAATGTATATAACAAAATGTTTAACATCATTTTATTTTATTATTGTTTAGAATTCTCTATATTTGAGAGGGGTTAATTCCCCCATAATCTTTTCTCTGTTTGTCATTGAAGTTGTATTCTGAGACATTTCTGAGTTTTTGACTGAAGTATTTTCTCCTTGATTTTGACCTTCATTTCCAATAGAATATGGATGTCTTTTGATCGTGCTCAAGCAGCAGGGATACTTTTTTCATCTAGAAGTGATATCTTCCCCCTCTGGCTATTCTATTTGTGGTTTCCACCTTTTTGGCTTTTCATTTTGGGTTGCTTCAGGGTTCAGCTGTCCCCTCTCTGTCGCATACATATAACAGATTAGCCAAGTGGCAACAGGCATTGCCTTGGGACTATTGCACTCCAAACATCTGACATTGTTCCTTGGATAAATTTTTGTCCCATTATTATTGTTGATGTGGTTCCTAGGTGACCCTGATGAGACTGTCCAGAAGGTTCTTTGTCATGTTGACAGTTCCAAGGCTTAGCCGATGCTTGTTATGATAGACAGATGACTATCTGGTGTCTCATGACTTTGCTGTGGCTGCATACTACACTAATTACATTGTGCTAGATGCTATCCATCACAAATACACACCCTGTTCTCTGCCTTCTGGGAGATGATGTTAATTCATAGAGCTTGGAGAGATACAGGGTCACTTACTGTATGTCTGGAAAGCTACTTTTGATTTTGTTTCTCTATTTTCTTTTATTAAGAATTTTTATTATTTTTTAATGGCATATATGTGTGTCTCTGTGTGTCTGCTTCTCTGTATATGAGGGTATATCTGCCTGTGAGTTCTAGTACCCTCAGAGGCTAGAAGCCTCAGATACTCTGGAGTTGGAATTACAGGTGGTGGGATGTGGGTTCTGATAAACTCAGGTCCTCTGTAAGATCAGTATGCACTTCATGTGGGTGTTGGGAAACTTGAGTCTTCAGCAAGAGCAATATGAAATCTATTGGATCATCTCTCCAGGTATATTTTCTTTAGGTTCTTTTTGTTTGATCACCCCATTCATACTCTAAGAAACATATGAGAGATTATATTTAGTGAAATCAGTTGGATTTTAACACTCAAGTTTATCTCAAGCCTATAAAAGTAAGTTATATATTTGAATTTAAAATAACAATGGTAGACGTACTTTATTCATTTCCTATGTGGACTGTTTGGGCATGGACAAACTATGCTCTTCCAATGGGGGTAATTCATTTTATATTAATCTGAGTCCATGTACATCATTGTAAATAACTTGTTAAGACTAGTGACTTCACCAAGAGAAAAAGGAGATTATCAGAGGATTTGAATATTTGGTAATCACATTCAGACACACTAATACACTGCTTATCATCATATTTGACTTTGTGTAAATGGATGCTTTTGGTTATGGATGTCTTCAGGCTCTGCATGGAATGGAGTTGTATATTTATATGAATGTTTAAAGATACACAATACTATATTACTTTCCTATTGCTACATAACAAATAATTCTAAAACCTGGTGACTTAATAAAAGTAAGCCCTAGTTACTGCCAGACAGAGACTTTAGTGAATAGATGAGATTCTGGAAAAGATTCTTTTTTCTCAGGCTACAGTAATCTTAAGGCTTGACTGCGACTTTAAGATTAATTTCTAAGATATCTCCTTAGCCTGGTAGTCCTTTAAGAGGCCTCTGCTCATAGTTGTAACCAGAGAGGAGTGGTTTCATATAGGGTCACAAAATGTAGCCTTAGCTCGCTTGGAATTCTCTATGTAGAGCAGGCTAAACTTGAACTTATAGAGTTCTGCCTTTCTGCTACATCCAGAGTACTGGAATTAAAAGTGTGCTACACTGTGCTCAGATTGAGAGATGACACTTTAAATAAACAAAACAGAACCCTTTAGAGAATATTCCTAGTGGGCAAGGTGACCATGACAATGGAAATTATGAGTAGTACTGTTAAAAAACGGGGACTGAGAATGTCACCAAGAAAGAATGCTGTCAAAATTGGTAAATGGCATAACACTGAGGATTTCTGTTGGGGCAGTCTCCAGAGATATTACTCTGAAAATTTGGTTATGCACAAGAGCTGACATTTGGTCATCTATGACAGGTATTTCAACATCCAAACTAAAGCAAAAAAAAAAAAAAAGAATGAAATAATTTGAAATAGTTCTTTAATAGTTTATTAGTTCTTTAAAAACGTTGTATAATGTATGTTGATCATATTTACCCACCTACCCCAAATCTTTCCAGATTCTACTTCCCACCCAACCTTGTGTTCTTTTCTTCCCTCATCAAGTCCAGTTTGTACTGAAATATTCTTATATGTGTGGCCTTCCACAGGATTGCCAGTGGTCAATCTATCAGGGACTATACTCTTACAGAAAACCATCTCTTTATCTCTAAGCAGCTAATATTTGTACTAGCTCCTCTGCCATGGATGGGACTTCATACCTAGTTTCCTCCTCTTTCTGTGCTGGGATTTGTTCTGGCTTTAGTTTTTATAGGTCATGTGCATGATGTCATACTGCTATGAGATCATATGTGCAACTGCCTTGTATGACTCTAAGGAAACAGTGCCTTGTTTTCTTAGAGTCACCTAACACCTAAGATTTATTCTCTTTCAGCCCTGCCTTCTACATAATCCTTTTGTAGGATAGAGCGCAGAATATATGCTCCATTAGGGCTGAGAGTTTTTCAGTCTTTTTTCTCTTCACCTTGCCTAGTTGTTACTCTTTGTGCTAATGCAAACTACTACAATAGGAAACTTCTTTGTTGACAGTTGAGTGATGTAATAATCTATGGGAATAATGATAAGCCATTAGAGTCAGTTTAATATTAGAACCCTGTGGTTGTTTGAATAATGGGCCCCATAGACTCATATATTTGAATACTTGGTGCCCAATTGGTGGAACTGTTTGGGAAGGATTAGGAGGTGTGACTTTGTTGGAGGAGGTGTGTCACTGGGGGTGAGCCCTGAGGTTTCAAAAGCTCAGATCAGTCTTGTGCTTATGGATTAAATGTAAGTGAGCAGCTATTGCCCCATTGCCATTCCTGCCTGCCTGCTGCCATGTTCCCTGCCACGATGGTCACGGAGTTTATGACTCTCTGGACCATGAATCCCAAATGAAATACTTTCATTCATTTAAATGGCCTTTATCATGGTATATTAATGAAATAGAAAAGTTGTTAACTAAGACACTCTATTTAATATAATATTAGTAAGTTTTCTCCTAGGGTCTCTTATCTTCCTAGCCACAGGGTTTTAGTTTTAAACATTTCTACCTGTCTTCCTTATCATAGCCTGGAGGAATCCAGAGCAGCACAGTGATTCAGGGATAGAAATGGAAGAACCAGAAAGGGTGAAAAATTGAGGCCTGTTTTTGCTTCCAGTGACTGTGAAACTGGCTGTCAAATCTACATAAATTGGAGAAGACAAGCTCAAAATTGAGTGAGAATAGATGCTTTGACTTAAGCTGAAAGGAGATGGGAGAGACTGTTACATTTAAAGGCATCAGAAGGTTATAGAATCTATCTTAGGGATGGCTAAGGGGCAAAAGATGGGCTATATGACAGAATAGGTTTGACAGAAAATATAAAACAAGCTACATTCTTATATTCCTTAAGTTTTCATTCAATATATTAATTGCTTCAAGTTTCTTGGATGGTGTCTTTAAACTGATACCCTGGTATGCTGGATCCCTTCCTAGATAGTTTCTTAGTCCTTATCCTGTAGAGGCTGTGGGGTGTAGCAGAGAAGCAAGTGTCCCATGCAGAGTAATGGTGAGGGATATGCTGATTGCACTGTGGCTATTTCTGATTTACAGCTTAGGAACTATTTGGACTCTGGCAATTCCGTCAGTGTCCTGTCATAAAAACACAGCATTTACAAGTCTAACTGGAGCTAGTTTTATAGATAATAAATAGATTGAAGTCAAAAGGTGAGGAAAATATAACCATAATTGTTTGATATTTTACAAAGCATTTTAGTAGCTCTCAGCACAGCAGGCATCAATCTCATAGAAAGCATTTTATGTATATTAAATGATTCCCTAGAATGTATTTGTTTTTGCCTTAATAGAGGTAAGGAGTTCCTCATAATGTAAACATATATGGCTTTATTTAAGTGTTTAAAGATTTTCTGTCCTTATTTAACGTATTTTTTTTTCTGTTTTTTTGTTTTTGTTTTTCGAGACAGGGTTTCTCTGTTTAGCCCTGGCTGTCCTGGAGCTCACTTTGTAGACCAGGCTGGCCTCGAACTCAGAAATCCGCCTGTCTCTGCCTCCCGAGTGCTGGGATTAAAGGCGTGCGCCACCACGCCCGGCTTAACGTAAGTATTAAGTAGTCACTGTTAGAGGATTCTATTACCTTTTAGGACTGTCTTATGATTTTTCTAACTATATTTTTGAATTGTCACCTTTGATAGTTATTGTGATTCAAACTAAAACTAAGGCTAAAGTCAGTTCAGGTGACGAAGCAGTGTTCTCTATGCTCGTTCTGCAGGGGAATTATACTTTAATTCTGCTGAGTACAGTCCATTATCCGTGAGCCTCTTATATGTGTTTGAGGGACTTTCACCCATAGGTGATTTTAATTGAATTGTGACATACTTGTTTTGGTTAAAAAGGCTCTCCAGCACAGAATGTCCTCTTAAGTGATAGACTTTGATTATCACATGTGGCAGTTCACCGTGTGCGGTACATAAAGTGGGCACAGGTGAATCAGGTTTGGGAGAAGGAGTAGACTTTCTTGAGAATGAAAACCGAGACCAAATGAAAGCATGCGTGTTTCCCAGCACATGGTTTTGCACTTGACGTGGCTGGATTGCGATTTTATGTTTTCCAGATTCATGTCATTTGAAATTATGGACATTGGATCAGATTCCCATGTTGGGCATGCTCTGAGGTGACATTAAGTGAGCCTGAGATCTGACCAACCCACAATTTGACACAGGTTTGGATAAGCAAAGTCAAAAATGTTTCCCGTAAAAGGCTGTAAATGTGCTGAAATTAAGCACAATCTCCCTATAGACAGAGATGCTGTTTACCAAAGAGAATTCTGGAATATCTATCACGAATTTTGGTGGTTTCTAGGGAGAAACTCCTTAAAAATAGTGGAATACCTCACCGACCTAACTCACGTGATGATTCCAAAGCAAGTTTTTCAGGCTCCTTGAAGATGAAACCTTCCTTATCTCAGAAGACTGTGGAGAAAACAGGAAGAGCAAGAAGGCTTTAAGGAAGTTTGCCATTAGTGTGTTAGGAATCTGTATTAGTCATAACAGATTCGGCCTGTATGTAGTTGATTCTAGTTAATTTTATTTCTTTGTGTAACAGGTTGCCACATGAGGCACCTGAGAGAGCACCCATTCATTCGGTCACAGTTGGTAGGCCGAGACACTGTAATTCTCTGCTGTAGCACTGTGGCTGAAAGCAAGGTATTGCTCATTGCTGTAGTTCATTTGTACTTCTCTGGGCTCCTTCAATACTTATTGATTGAAGGTGGAATTCTTTTCTTCTGGCTTTGCTGTTGGCTTTCAACTCTTAGACCTACTCTCCTGAAAGCTTTAACCAGACCATGTGATCAGGACAGCATGGGGTGTTATCTGCTCATATTTACTGATTCTTCTCACATTCAAGGAGAGAATTTGTAAGAGCATGGACCACAGAGGGGCGGTTTCCTTAAACTTCTCCTGCCATGCGTTCCAAGGCATTGCAGCCACTGCGGCTTGCATTCTGCAAGGATTTGGGTGTGTAGGACACCTGCCTTCTGAGCAGTCGTTGGGAGCTCTGGTTTGCCTTGTTAGAGCTTCCATTTCTATATCAGTTTATGTATGCTTTCATCTGAGAAATACTTTGTGGAAGAGGCAGTCTCACCTCCTGGTCATTTTGGCTTGCTGTATATGGCGCCAGTACTGGAGGCACAGTTTGCTGTTCTGACCTTCATTCTGACACTAGAGTCCAGGTGAAAGTCCATGGGAGGTTTGGAGGCCCCACATCCCTGGAGCTTAGAATGATGGGCCCATATCTTCTGTCCTCATGAAAATCACTGGCTTGGAAATGTGCGCAGAAAGGTGCACTTCTAGACTTTTCAGGCATAGGTAAAGGCACTTTCTAAATTAATATTCATCTCTTAATCATTGGGTTTCTAGGTATGGTCCATGTCTGATACAGTGTGAAACAGGCTTTCAGAATAGCAAGCAGTGTGTAGTGTTTTTTTCCCCCACCCTCTTCTTTTAAATGCCTTTATCCGTGGGCATGAGGTAAAATTTCATTTACATGTCAGATTACCTTCGCTGTGCACACACATTTTTAGAACTGCATAGTTAAGAAGATGGATAAAGGGATTAGTGTTTATATTCCTTTTTGTCTATATTTATTGAAAAGACTAAGTTGCCATGGCTCTTTGAAGAACTCAGACAGATGCATCTGAATATTTTCCATAAAACAGGAGGTAGAGGATCAAATATGGATTTTCTCTTCATAGCACTGTTGGCAATAAGATTCTGGACTAAATTCACACATGCCTCCTCCTACTTGGTTAACCGCAACATCTGTTTGTCTCCAATGGCATTTGTCCATTCATCTACTGTCTCCTGTAGAAGACACTACCATCCCCTTTGAGGCCAAACGTTAACGAGTAGCAAGCAGCTCTCAAGTAACTTTAGTCATGGAATTAGTCCTCAGCCAAAAAAGCATGGCTTGGATACATCATGTCAATTCATTGAAAAGGACATTAATTTTGTTTTTCTCTGATGTTGGAAATTGGATTATTAATAATACCATGATATTTAGAAGGAGATGGATACAGGAGGTAGAGACAGAAGCATATTAATCATATCTTCTATTTACCATACCACAGCTATGTAGGTATACATTTTGACTTAAGGACTGTCAAAAATTTAGTTGACTTTCATAAAGAGGTAGACTGTACCTGAAATTATCTATTTGTGTGTATATGATATTTTGAAATTAATATACTTTTATTGAGTTTTGAAAGACTGACTTTTCTAGTCCATAACAAGAATTCATAGCTTGGCTTACAAAATCCTTTCTCTTTCTAAACTTGATTTGCCTCTGTGAGCTGAGGCAGGGACCAGCTTAGAGGTGAGGGTGGTGAGGCTTCGGCGTCAGCTCTGCTTTAGGCAGAGTTTCTTTCAGATCAGGAGACCGTCTTTGACTTAGCTGCTCTGTGTCCTTTGTTCTGGCCAGCACAACCTGCCCGGCTGTGACAGATTATTTGTTTTCTCTCATGAAAAAATTGAGCTGCAATTGTTGATGTTGCACATTAGTAAGAACAAGGCACAATCTTTTGAAGAAGCAGGAAGACTCAACAGGTCTGGGAATCTGGACTTGTAACAATACGTTGCTAGGATCTAGGGGTCCCCCTAGATCTCTTAGATGTGCCTTTGGCATTACCTCTACCTCCACTTCATCTACTTCCCACACCTTGTTTTTGATTTCTGTTTGGCCACTAAGTCTCTCTTCTGGTCCAAAAATGAATATTTTGTGATTTTTTTTCTGCCAGTCTCTCCCAGACTTTGACCATATCTTTTCTCTGTGGTCCTGTTATATGATCATGACTCCTGTCTGTTCCAATTTCCATCTCTTCACCTCTACCATATTGACTTCTTCTGTAGCTGGAGTTGCATCATCACACACTATGACAAGAATGAAGAAGCTTGGGGGAGTGGGCTGACATATATTCACCCTAAAAGAGCTTACAGACTAATAATGAGAGAGTCTCATTAAAGAGTTAGTCCTCTTTAACTTTAATTTTAAATATTTGAACAATTTGAAAATATTGTTCTTCTGTCTAGTTTTGAGGTTGGTTACTCTAAAATAACTTTGTGTTCACTTCCTTTTTAAAATTTAATTTTGTTTGTAATTCATTTTTTATACTCCATATTCCATTTCCTGCCCTTCCCCATCCACCATCTGACTGCTCCACATCCCACACCTCCTCCCCACCCTACCCCATCTCCATGTGGATGCCCTCATCCCCACCCCACCTGACCTCTAAACTCCCTGGGGCCTCCAGTCTCTTAAGGGTTAGTTGTTTTATCTCTGAATGAACACAGACCTGGAAGTCTTCTACTGTATATGTGTTGGGGGCCTCATATCAGCTATTGTATGCTGCCTGTTTGGTGGGCCAGTGTTTGAGAGATCTTGGGAGTCCAGATTAATTGAGACTGCTCGTCTTCCTACAGGGATGCCCTCCTCCTCAGCTTCTTTCACCCTTCCCTAATTCAACATCAGGGGTCAGCTACTTCTGTTCATTGGTTGGGTGCAAATAACTGCATCTGACTCTTTCAGATGCTTTTTGCATCTTACAGAGGGCAGTCATGATAGATCCTTTTTTGTGAGTCTTCCATAGCCTCAGCAATAGTGTCAGGCCTTTGGACTTCCCCTTGAGCTGGATCCCACTTTGGGCCCGTCGCTGGCCCTTCTTTTTTTCAGGCTCCATTTCTATCCCTGTAATTCTTTTAGACAGAAACAAGTATGGGTCAGAGGTGTGACTGTGGGATGGCAACCCCATCCCTCACTTGATGTCCTGTCTTCCTGCTGGAGGTGAGCTCTATAAGTTCCCTCTCCCTACTGTTGGGAATTTCATCTAAGGTCCCTCCCTATGAGTCTTGGGATTCTCTCACCTCCCAGGTCTCTGGTGCATTCTGGGGGGAGGGTCCCCAACTATTTATTTCCTGAGGTTGCCTGTTTACATTCTTTCTGCTGGTCCTCAAGGCTTCAGTCATTTTCCCTCACCCAATATCAGATCAGGTTCCCCTCTACCCCTGCCACTGCTCCCCCACCACATCCACATTCCCTCCTAAGTCCCTCCTTTCCTCTCTCCCCACTTGTGATTGCTTTCTTCTCCCTCCCAAGTGGGACTGAGGCATCCTCACTTGGACACTTCAGCTTGTTGAGCCTTTTGAATCCTATGGACTGTATCTTGCGTATTCTGTATGTTTTCTTTCTTTCTTTCTTTCTTTCTTTCTTTCTTTCTTTCTTTCTTTCTTTCTTTCTTTCTTTCTGACTAATATCCACTTATTAGTGAGTACATACCATGCATGTCTTTTTGGGTCATAGTTACCTCACTCAGGATGATACTTTCTAGTTCCATCCATTTGCCTGCAAAAGTCAGGATGAGCTCATTCTTAATAGCTGAGTAGTATTCCATTGTGTAAATGAACCACATTTTCTGTATCCATTCTTCTGTTGTGGGACATCTAGCTTGTTTCCAGTTTCTGGCTATCACAAATATGGATGCTATGAACATAGTGGAACAGGTGTCCATGTGGCACGGTGGGACATCTTTTGGGTAGACTAAGCACGAATTCTTATATGCTTCTGCCTGTACTCTGAGATACTCACTTTATTTCCACCATGTACACCAATGAGAGAACTGATGTGTTAAGTGTATGGAGTGGAGCAGAGACTGCCCTCTGCTACAGATATTGACTTGTAAATGTTAATTGCCAGCAGTCATTTATCCAAAAAATTGTCTTGTGTTTGTGGAAATGCCAATGTAGGACTCTGTATGCTAATTGAAAAGAAAATCTGAAGAGATTAACCAAATATTTTGCAGAAGGGATACTTCAATATAGAAGGATTTCTCTTTCTCTTTTACCTTTATAATGTTGTTTACAATATTTTCTGGAAACATCATAGGGAAGTATGCAAAATCATAGTGTGTTTATAGAAAAATATAATATAATGAAGTTTAAGAATTGCCTAGAGCCCTACAACAAATTATGGGCAGATCCTAGAACCGGACACTTCTGTGTTTGGCCATGAAGAGTCTTAGCTCTCTTTGTTCCTTTTGCCAAGGGATGACCAGATCAGAAAAACATCCTCAACTAATTATTTGGGCTCCCCATGTGGTGATTATTTTGACAGCATCTTGTGTATTACAAAATTTGGGCTCCAATTAGAGCTTTGTTCACCATGGGGGTCAGTGCTCATTCCAAGGAATTGACATTCTAATGGTGCAAGGGGAAGCTAGGTTGATTTTTGGTATTGTTTGGAGTTACATGGTACATATTTAGAGTATTTTGTCACTACTTAGAGTAGGGGAAGAGAAAGTTACGTAATAAAATTCTCACTTATACTGTTGTTTTATATCAAAATTGTGGCTCTCACTAGGGTACTTTCACGCATCTGAGCCACAGCTCTGTTGTGTTTTGTTGTATTTTCTCCCTCTCACCCACTGCCTCCTGTGTGCCCATTCTGGCTGGTTGGTTTTCTTCTTACTCCCAATAGTCTTCTCTTCTGATTTCATGTTATATTTGTTCTATTATGCTTTCTTTTCCTCCTCCAATGGACTCCCTTAAGAACTCTTCATCCCCTTTCTCTCTTTATCACACACATACACACACACACACACACTCACACACACAGGCACACAGACACAGACACACACACACACACACACACACACACACACACACACACACAGAACTCTCAACTCCTCATATGACTGCAAATGTATTTGTCTACTGAGTTTGGCCTATTTCATGTAAAATAACGATCTCAAGTTCTTTTCATTTTCCTATAAATATCATAACTTCATTTTCATTTTTATGCCTAAATAAAATTCCATTTTGTTTATGTGACATATTTTCTTTGTTTTGCTATATACATCAATTCTAGACAAACTTGTTTTGTTTTTTATTGATTATTTTATTTATTTACATTTCAAATACTGTCCCCCTTCCCTGTCTGTCCTCCATAACTCCTCTCCCATTCCTCTCCCTTTGCCTCTAAGAGGTTACTCCCCACCCACTCTCCCACCCCGACATCACCCCTCTAGCATCCATCTTCACTGGGTCATCGAGCATCTATAAGACCAAGTGCCTTCCCTCCCAGTGATGTCAGATAAGGCAATCCTCTGTTAGTGTGTGGGGGGGGGTCATGTATACTCTTTGGTTTATGGTTTAGTCTCTGAGAACTCTGAGGGGTCCGTTTAATTGATATTGTTCTTCCTATGGGATTGCAAATCCCTCAGCTCCTTCGGTCCTTCCCTATCTCTTCCTTTGGGGTCTCCAGTTTCAGTCCAATGGTTGGCTGTTAGTGACAGCATTTGTCTTAGGTGCTGGCAAAGCCTCTCAGAGGACAGTCCTACTTGTCTCTTGTCTGCAAGCTGTTCTTGGCATCAGCAATAGTGTTTGGATTTGGTGTCTGCTGATGGGATGGATCCCAAGGTGGGGTGGTCTCTAAATGGCCTTTCCTTCAGTCTCTGCTCTATTTTTTGTCCCCATATTTCCATGTATGTCTTTTTGTTCTGGGTTACCTCACTCAAGATGATATTTTTTAGTTCCATCCATTTGCCTGTAAAATTTGTGAAGTCATTATTTTTAATAGCTGAATAGTATTCTATTGTGTAAATATACTAAATTTTCTGTATCCATTCCTCTGTTGAGGGACATCTGGGTTGTTTCCAGCTTCTGGCTATTAGAAATAAAGTTGCTATAAATGTAGTGGAATATGTGTCCTTTTTATATGTTGGAGCTTCTTTTGGGCAATGCCTAGTAGTGGTATAGCTGGGTCTTCAGGTAGAACTATTTCTAGTTTTCTGAGGAACCATTAGATTGATTTCCAGAGTGGTTGTACCAGATTGTAATCCCACCAGCAATGGAGTGTTCTTTCTCTACATCCTCTCCAGCATCTACTGTTGTCTCAGGTTTTGATCTTAGCCATTCTGATTGGTATAAGGTGAAATCTCAGGTTTGTTTTGATTTGCAATTCCCTGATGACTCAGGATGTTGAACATTTATTTAGGTGCTTCTTGGCAGTTCAAGATTCCTCAGTAGAGAATTCTGTTTAGCTCTGTACCCCATTTTTAATTGGGTTTTTTTTGAGCTTCTTGAATTCTTTATATATTTTGGATAATAGCCCTCTACCTGATGTAGGGTTAGTGAAGATTTTTTTCCCCATTTGTAGTTTGCTGATTTGTACTATTGACTGTGCCTTTTGCCTTTTATTTTATAACCCAGTCCTAGGTACATTGCATTAGCTTTTCTTTAAAGGTTTGGCAGATTTCAACAGTAAATCTTTCCATTCACGAGCCATTTTTGGATGGGAGACCTTTTATTACTGCTTCAGCATCAGTGTTTATTATGGGATTTATTTAAATTATTTGCAACTTCACTTAATTTTGGTAGGTTATCTGTGTCTGGGAATGTATCCATTTCTCTTAGATTTTTTTCCAGCATTATGCAATATAACTTCTCAAATTATTTCCTACTGATCTAGATTTATTTCATTTGAATCTCTTGTCATAGTTCTCTCTCATGTCCAATTTTTATTAATTTGGATATTTTCCTCTTCCTTTGGTTTATTTGCCTAGGAGTTTGGTGATCTAGTGTATCTTCATGAAGAACAAAATTCATGTCAGATTGACACAATATATTATTCTTTGAAGTTCTATTTCATTAATTTCTGCTCTATTTCCCTTGTATTTTGTCACTTTATAGCTTTTCAGTGTGGTTTGTCTTTATCCTATAACTTAAGGTGCACTATGTTGCATAATGAGGTTACATAATTTATTTGAGATTTTTCTGAATTTTAAAAGTAAGCACTCATAGCAAAAAGCTGTTTTAGCAGTACCCTGAAAGTTCCTTTATTTTTATACGATTCTATGAATATTCAGTCTTCTTCCTGATTTCATTTTGCCCTTTCTGCTATCTTAGAGGGTCTTTTGTGTAATTTTTGTAGTTTCTCATTCTATTGATTCACAATTTATTTTACTATCTTCTTATAAGATGTTATAGATTATTTTGTTTCCTTTGTATGTCTTAAAACTTGTTTTGTGGTTTAGAATGTGGTCTCTCTTAGAAGAAGCTATCCCAATTCTATGTGTATACACACACAAGTGACTCAGTAACTGTACAATGAAGATACTTGTATGCCCACAATGGTCACGACATTATTCATAAATCCAACTATAGGTCTGTCAGATGAACTGATGAAGACAATGAGGAGTGCTGTTTAGCCACAACGAAGAATAAAATTACATTATTTGCAAGAAATCAATTAGAACTACAGGCCATCATTTTAAGTGAAATAAACAAAGATCATGTCTTCTCTTTTGTATGGATATTAGAACAGGAAAGAAAAGAAAAGCTGACATGAAAATTGAAAGGGCCACCAGGGAGAGAAGGGAGGCTGGACAACTGCGAGGAGAAAATAAGGGTAGTAAGATAGTGACGATGACCTAAGTTCTTCATAAGCATGAACGAGAACGCCACAAGCCCCATCATGTGGTACAATTAATATGTGTTAATACAAATGGAAAAAAAAAATTGTTTGAGTGTGTTCTGAATTGTGATGGCAGCTTGATTGTTGCAAGTAACAGAGAAATTGAACAAAATGGACTCAATTCAAATATAAAGGATGAAACAACCTCCAGCCTTTGAATGTGTTATTAGTTTTTAAACATTTGACATCTGGATGGCAAAATCATACATAAAGTGCCTTGCCCTCTCTTCATGAATTGAAGGTTGGTTTACATTAATTTTGCTAAGAGACTGGCTTTTCCTGCTCACTCTCTGATAAAAGAAGCAATGCAAGGAGGGAAGTAGATATTCCTGATGCTGATGGCACTGAGATGGTCTTGTTGCTGACAGAGCTGAGATAGTCCTGAACCTGACAGAGCTGAGTTTCCACATACCTCAAGTTTCTCAACTAAACTTTAAAGTATGGTTTAGTATCTGAGAGCCATGGTTGAGCAACACAGGGATTACAGGGGTTCTTTCCAATGTGGTTGACATCTTATAGCAAAACAGGTAGAATTAGAATTCAAATCCAGGTTTACATTGTTGATTGAATCATCCTACCCGCCAAATGTTTACTTACTATGTATCAGGCTTTGTAAATATACTAGTTATTACTAGTTTTCTAGGGATACTATAACAAAGTAGTAGAGACCTTACAATTTAAATAACAGAAATTTTGTTTGCATGTGATGGTTCTGGAGGTTAAAAGTCTGGCATCAAGATTTCAGTGGGATTCTCCTCCCCATGTGCCTGTCTGTATTCTCACTTCTTAAAAGGCTATGGCCATCCATACAGTATGATAGCCCACCCTAGCTGTTGACTTCAAATTAATTACCTCCCAACTCCGAGCTTATTCACATTTTGTTGGCCAGAAGCACACACATTTTAGGGAGTAGATAGTTCAACCCATTACAGATGTTACTGACCTAAGGCTGACTGAGCAAATATCAGATACTGTTCATGTTTCAGTGGGATTTAGAATCTGGTTGGGGAAGTAGCATCAGAAAAATTATAAATTATATGTATTGCAATTACAGTAGATGCTTCAAAAGACAGTTTAATTATGTTAAAGAATGACAGATTGGGAAGCTTGAATATATCAATGGGAGCAGGGCAGGAAGAGCCTTCCTGAAGAAGCAATGGCTGGCTTGAATCTAATAGGCTAAGGAGCCTGGAGGGATGCCTGCTCTGATGTATCAGCTTAAGACCAGAAGCCTATGTGCAAAAAGCTGGGGTGTGGCAGCTCTGGTTTGAGGAGGGAGGAGCACCACTGGTTCCTGGTCTTCGGGTTAGGATTTTGGTCTTTATCCAAGAGTCGTCAGAAGCAGTAGAAAGTCTCAAGGCTTGACCTGTGCTTTATCACCAATTTGCTTGTAAAGCATCCATCAGATCAGCGCCATTTTCTATTCACGTTTAACAGGCGGACCTCCTATCATGCACACACAGACAAAACTTAAGGAGTTAGCTTTTTAGACTTTTAACTTCTACTCTCTTTTAGATTTAAGTTTGTCAGACTTAAAACATTCTATAAGAGTTTCACTTAGGCTTTGAAAGGGACACTCCACAATTCAGACCTTGAAAAGACGACCAAGTTCTAATACCGATGTGACTTGAGATCTTACAGTTAAGCTTTGTCATTTCCCGTCTGCCTCCACAGGGCTGTGAGGCATTTGGATCTAATCTTCCAGCAGGGAACATTGCTGACTTCCATGAGGCCTGGGGGAATACTGTGGCTGCCTCAAAGAGGAAAAGAAATGTCTGAGAGTCTAATGACAAAGTGCTGAAGTATGTATGGGTGAATGGTTAAAATATTAAATGCTCTAAAAATATTAAGTGATTTCAAATAGGACAATTTGAGTTTCTAGGTATGAGGTGAATACAGATGACTGCCATTTTGAGCAGAGTATGAAGCAAGTTCTATTTATCTATAAAAGGAATGCGAAAATTTTGAAACGTCAATGCCTCCTTTTCAAAACTTAAAAATGACTGAATATTTGCTTTTGTCCTTAATACTGAACACGTTTTTTCAAATAAAATTTCTCCTCACCTTCAAAAAAGCCTCCTGTTCAAGGGAAATGATGTAGAAACCAGCCAACTGAAAGTTCAAATAGAGACCAACATATTAATTTTCAAATTGTAGACTTTCTAACAAGCAGGAGTGAAGTTACAGCTATACCGACCTCCACCCCAAATGTGCGAATGAAACTACTTACGAATATCAGCTCTAGTTTCCTCTTGAATTCTATTCTCTGTATAAGCTGTTGATTAAATTTCCCTTGATTTATGGTACCAAAAAGAAATACATCAGGGTATGGTATGAGAGGAATATTTACCATTTGGAGACTGTTACAATGTGTGTTTTGTAGAAGCTTCATGAGGAGAATGAGCTGATTTAATGCAGACAAGTGAGAGTTTGGGGAAATGATCACACTTTGAATAAAACATTTGTAATGTTTTCTTAATAGCATGGGGTTATTTACTGTTAAAATATGAAAAAAGAATAAAAAATGATTTTCCGGAGGCTGTTCAAGTGACCAGAAGTGAGAACGTACCCGAGTCTGCCTCAAATTAAGTCTGTCTCCAGATGCAGTATAAAAAGCCATTTCCTTTATTGCTCAAGGCAGATTTTAAAGTTTTTTTTTTTTTATGGAAGAAGCTATTTCCATTATTAAAATATCTGCTATGTCTTTGTGTAAATATAAAAAATAATCCATTGACCCTTATGCTCAGAAATTAAAATATTAAACCCATGCTGTTACTCAAGATACGTTTGAAGATAGGTTTATAAAAAAAAAAAAGTAAGAAATGTGCTCTCTTGAGCTGATAGCCTGAGAAAACTTTCAAAAGACTTAAATTTATGTGTTTCATTAGTATTTTTATTTGACATTGAGATACAACAATTCTGCCATTTGAACATGTTTCACCTCTAAAACAAATACCTTTAAGAATTTAAAAATATTTGTGCTCAGTATTTTAGAAATATTAGTCCTGGGAAGGAGCCCTTCATTTACACAAACGTTACTGGTGTCAGACATGGTAATTCTATAACTGGGAACCTCGGGACTTGGTTTTTCATGTCTGAACTCCCACTCATAAGTCGTGGCTGCCTTACCCAAAGCTTTCACCAAGTGTTATCAATTTCCACCTCTCCTTCATTCCCAGGCTGTCTTGCTAAAACAAATGGAGGAAGGGAACAATAACCCAATGATTAAAAGACTTTCCACAAATCCGCACCCCCAAATTAAACAAAATTTTTGGCTTCCTCAGTACCCCCTAAACCCCCAACACACACACACACTGCCAAAACCTTCTTACAAATAAGGATCATTGTTACACATGAAAACAGGGACCTAATTTCTTACATCTTTTCTGGAACATGCTTGATATTTTAGAGTTGAAGCTAAGTAGAACCGTCACAGTAGCCTGTCTCTTCGGCAGCATCGTCTGGTCTTCACGTTGATAGCAAAGGATTGGCAAGTGTGTAAGTATGTGTGGGGCTCTCTCATCCCCGCTGGAATGCCCCAGCGCGTCTCTGCTTTGCTTGGCAGATATGAGCACACTTATATTCTTCACTTCTTATTCTTTGTAACTGAAACAGCCTGTCAGGAGCGTTCCTACTGTGCTCTTAGCGCTGAACACGGCCGTGAGAGCACTACAAAGTTGGTAGGAAAACGTGTTTGTCGACAGAAGCCATTTGGGAAAGTGAAGTCTTGGTTGTTATTTTTCCCCTGGTAATTACTTTTTTCCCTAATATTGCCAAAACATGAATTGTACAATTTCACTACGGTCCATGCACTGTACTAGAGACCAGTAAGAGAGAAATGCAGGAGCTGAAGAGCAAGCCACTGGCTGTATACACCACAGTTTTATTTTCTGGCATAATTTGCTTTGTATTAAAGAGACTTAAGAAAAACACAGGGAGATTCTAAATACATTCTAGTCTTTCAAAGAGTGATTAGGGTTATTTCCTTTGGGCTAGTATTTTAGTCTATTTAGAAAGTGGTCAGTATTTTTGATTTCTCTGGGTTGCTAATAATGTGCTCAGTGTCTAAAGTGAGAAGAATAAGAATGTAAATTATTTAAGTAATAAAATGAAACTTTAATGTATATACTGAAGCAAAATTAGTTAAAGTCTTGACAGTTGGAGCAATTTTAAATAAATAAAACGATTGTGTTTTAGTAAAAAGACACTGCCCACTTCAAACTTTCCCCAGCTGTATGCAGTAGGCTTTTTGTTTTAATTTCTCATGGTAAGAATTCACATAAGAAGAAATAAATAAGTTCTCTGAATTTTTTTCTATAAACCTAATTTTTGGTTCCTAAATGGAGATATATAGTTGAGTTCCTGATAATATTTTATCCTATAACAACAATATGAACTAACCAGTACCCCCAGAGCTCATGTCTCTAGCTGCATATGTAGCAGAAGATGGCCTAGTTGGCCATCATTGGGAAGAGAGGCCCCTCGGTCTTGCAAACTTTATATGTAGTGGGGTACAGGAGAACAACAGGGCCAAGAAGTGGGAGTGGGTAGGTAGGGGAGCAGGGGGGAGGGTATAGGGGACTTTTGGGATAGCATTTGAAATGTAAATAAAGAAAATACCTAATAAAAATTTGGAAAAAAATGTTATCCTATATGTTTGATAATTATTTAAAACTACAAGTCTAAAAAAGTAAAATAAAATAAAATTATACACTTAAAAACAAACAAACAAAAAACCAAGAAACAAACTATAAGCCCATTTTTTCTTTTTACCTTTCATGTTTTTTTAAAGTTGGAAATAGATTCTTTTCTTATACAATACATGATGACCACAGCTTCTCCTCCATACACTTCTCCCAGGTCCTTACCACCTTCCTCCTTTCCCAGATTCACCCTCTCTTCTTTTCCCTTCATAAAAAGACTCCAAGAGCCAACAACCAAGCATAAAAAAATCAAATAAAAAAATAAAGAAGATACAATAAGACAAGGCAAAACCTTTATATTTAGTCTGGACCATTATTCTGCTGTACACATAGATCAGTACAAGCTACATTTATCTTCACTGGGATTTTCAGATAGTTGCTGTGGTGTCATGTGTTTTAGCATCAATTTGTAATATAGATAATCATGTTTACAGCTTGAAAAGATGATGATAACTCCTGGTATTCAGATACATTCACTGGGAAAAAAATGCTTGTTTAGAATTAACACAATATATTAATCTTATGTACTTATTCTTTAGTAAGAACTTTTAGTTTCCTTGGGCTCCAAATTTCTCACACCTGAAACAGCAATATTGTGAACAAGAACATAAAGCTTTTGTTCAAATTTTAATATATTTGTAAAGTATACTGATGGTTTGATTTAGTATTGTGATTCGGATTTTTACTTTTCTAAATATGGATATATTTCATTCTGTTATGAATAATATGAACAATAAGGCCATAGCATATAGGAAAAGAAACTTCTTGTTGTATATGTAGTTGAAATTTACAATTGTGCTGAAATACATGAAGTTGAGAGGCATAGGACTCTTCATAATGGAAGAATATTATCGCTACAAAAGTAAAGAAAAGCCTGTGCCAAGAGAGAGATGGCTTAAAAAGAACTGGCATTTTCTTTGGAGACATTTAGACAGGTGGTCCTGTCTCTTGACAGCTAGAAGAGCAGGAGGCATTAGGAGTAATGTATTCATCTCTGAAAGTGTAAGTACATCGAATAAAAATGCATGAATTGAAGCCTCCATGTATCACTTAAAACCTAAGCTAAATTAAATGGGAAACACTTGTCTGGATACTTCAGTTAAGGAGTAATTCAGAAATAATTATCTAAAGTACCATTTATTCCATTTTCTTTGTTCATAATTATAGATACTGAGTTACTATTGAGATACCAAGATCACATACCTTGATTTATATAAAGTTAAAAAAAAAACTGAAAACATTTTGAAATCTAACTTCATAAGGTTTCTTTTCACTCATGCATTTATCCTATTCTCTAAAGAAAATGCTAATTAAAACCTTCCATGATACCAATTTCCTATTTTTTATATCCTCTCTTGCTCATTTAGAGCAAAATGGGTCAGAAGTAATGGTATTATTTTTCCTTTCTAGTTTCCTTTTGGGTGGATTTCACCACTGATGCACGGCTGTGCCCAGGCTCTTTGTCCAGTAGTAGTGATGAATTTTTGCTGATCTTTCAGACCATCTTCCTGTACGTTGTGGACTCAAGGCCACACTAGAGGTTCTCGTTTTGCCTTAGCACAGAGACAATCAACTGTTCTGGTGTCAATGGGTTTTAGTTAAAACAAAACATAGAGGTGCCTTTCTCCAAGCCATCTCCCATATCTGACCCTTGCAGCAAACCATACCAGTCCCTCCAGCTCTAAGAACTCTAGAATTCTAGGGAAGCTGTACAGACTCAGTCTTCTCACTTCTATTTTTTTTTTCAGTTTAGAAATCATGATTTTATTTCTCTTCTAATCAAACGTCTATATTTAGAACCTATTCATTTTATAAAATTGGAAATAGGTTTTTAAAAATACAATATGTTCTGATTATGATTTTCCCTCCCCTAATTCCTTCCAGACCCTCCCCTCCTCCCCACCCACCCCAATCCACACTCCTCTCTCATTCTAATATGAACAGACGTCTACACTAATGATATTATTAAAAATAAAATAATATTAGGTAAAAATAATAAAAATAAGCAAGACAGAATAGAACAAAACAAACAGAAAAGAGCCAGAGTAAAGCTCAGGAAACGTATATACATGCACAGATAGTTATACATATTTGCAAACACTGAAATCCCATGAAAACACAAAAATCTAAAACCATAATATACATGCAGTCCCCATACTTTTAAGGGTGAATAAAAAGCATTATGAGACAAAGAACCTCCTAAAACGCCGCTGACTTTGTTTTGTGTTGAACATCTAGGGCTAGGTATGAGTACAGTGGTTTGTACAATCAGTGAGACTCAGTTGGAGGAAACTGTTTCATATATTGGTTCATCCCACAGGCTTTGCGTCACTGTTGCCCTCGCCCATCACATAGGCAGGTTGTCACTGTACATCTAAGAGTTTGTAGCTGGGTTAATGCTTACCTCTTTTCTTTGGTAGTGTGCAGAGTAGCTTTCAGTTCCGTTAAAACCAGTCAATAGGGGTGAAGGCTCTAGGTAGACACTGCCTCAACTTCTCCATATTCAGTGAGTTGTGTGGATGTTGTCTTCATCAACAGGGCCTTACTGTCAGTTTGCAGTGAGAAACCAATGGCCTTAGCAGCAGGCGGGGTTGTTTGCAGGTTCCCATGGTGGCTCCCCCCCTCAACCCCAACAATTTGATTAGAAGTAACCTATTCCCAGAACTGGAGACTTCATTTGATGGCAAGAGGTGTCCAGCTGGGACTCCATCTGCACCTTGATTTGGCAAGTCCATTCTTAGTAGGTACAAAGATCTAAGTCTCCATCAGAGATGTATTTTTAAAGTAAGATTCAGTGACTACAACCTCCACATGAGTAAGCAACTTTGCATTTTTAATAGTTTCCTGGTGACTGTGTACTTGAGCTGTGTACTGTCCTCCTAGAGGTGACATGTAGTTTGTGGCATGCTCCTCTTATTTTACTTTGGCTCATACCCTTTGCCCTTAGAAGAACATAATTCTCTCTTTCATGTGTTCAAGATTTACATGTCAGACATCCTAGTTATCAAAGAACTCTGATTTTAAAATTCTTATGCTTATATAATATATGTCTAGCTGAACAGTTCAAGTGAGCAAACTCTACATTAAGCTCGGATCAAGAATTCCTGAGGACAATGGGAGTGTTAGCAAATAATCCACTTCTCATTTCTGACTGGAACAGGTATTAATTGTTCTTTCTAAAAACACAAGGGAGCTGTGATGTGTCGATTTCTGTACGTTCTTAATATGTGTACATGGCTCACTCTTGATATCCAAGATGAGGCATCTTCATTTATGGCATCACAGATGCATTCTCTACTCCCCCAAGAACATTTCACACTGAGTGTATTTAGTGAATCTTGCAGAAAAGAAAGCCTCTTTTATTTTGGTTTGGAAATGAAAGGGGGGCAGTGGTCAAATGAAGCTTAGCATGCCATCAATGACAGAATAACAGAGAAATGCTGCACTAGCCCATTGCATCATGGCCATGTTTAATTTCATAGGGAGGAAACTCCAAATATGTTCAGTAAGATAGCCAATATCTGATCTTGTCATCTTACTTGTAATATTTAATAATTTCGGAGGATAAAATAATTTTACTTTTAATATCCAATTGTCATATTTACAGATCTTTATTTAAATTAGCTGATGATAGATAATTAAGAAAGCTTAACATTTTCAAACGGTTTCAAACAGAAATTTTAAGTATAATGTGAAAACATCTTCTGTTTTATTGCCTGCCAATTGTGGATATGATATTTCCTTATTACTCTTCTTCTGAATAGTTTGGTACATATTTCCAGAGAGAAAGGTCACACATAATATTTGATGTCAACAAAGAAGGTTGAATCAATAAGATTTGGAATTCAAAGCCAGAGCTAGCTACACAATGAGTTTGAGGCCAGCCTGGGATATACAAGACCCTGTTTCAAAAACAGAAACAAAACCAAAAAGTTTGATGTGGAAAACTTAACATGGATGCTGTTTTTGGCTGTCTAAGCCTGAAACTCTACTGGTTTCTCAATGGTTCCATGTATGTATGATAATGTATGTCATGTCCCATTTGCATCCTGTCATGAGACCAACCTTTTAAAATTTCCTATTCATATCACTTGACTAATTTAGTGTCTGTTATGTTGCTCCAATACAAAGTTACTATTTTAGTAACCAATGAACACTTTATAGGACAATACATTGAACTTTGCAAATATCCTAGTCTTCATAAAGCTGTGAGTCTTTTTATTGTAGCAGCATAAACTCATGGTTTTCCATTTTCCTTGATGAGTTATAAGCCATCACTTTATTGATTTACTTTGATGTTCAAGTAATCAGTGGTGTCCATGGAATGAAAACCTTCCCTCTGGTTCCTTTAAGCAGATCTTGTTCAGTCTTTGAACACTTTCTTATTTTTTGACCAGAATAACATTTTTATTCTTAAAGTTATTCAATCAGCATGTTCTCTCCTGCATTTTCTTGTTGAATATGAAGTTGCCATTTTCCCAAAGGTTGTATGGTTGAAGAGTGGAGGTTATTTATGGAGATGTGAAGGCTGGCTACCTATTTGGATTAGGGTGACAGATCCCAGGCTGTCTTAGTGGCTGAAGGAAGATTTATAACACCGACACATCAATTACCAACAACAAATGCGGGAGTGGGTGGACAGGGGAGCAGGGAGGGGGGAGTGGACTTTCGGAATAGCATTTGAAATGTAAATTAAGAAAATATCTAATAAAAAAATTGATAATCCCAGCACTCGGGAGGCAGAGGCAGGCGGATTTCTGAGTTCGAGGCCAGCCTGGTCTACAAAGTGAGTTCCAGGACAGCCAGGGCTACACAGAGAAACCCTGTCTCGAAAAACCAAAAAAAACAAACAAACAAAAAAAAAAAACAAATGCATGTTCAGCCTGTCTTTATCCTTCCTTGACTTTTACCCACCTGTTCCATAGTGAAAGAAATCTACAATTCCTTGGGTATGTTTGTTTTTTGGCTTATTCAACATATGTAGGTAGTCTTTTAAAAACTACTGCTGTGTAGATGCCCTTTGTACTCAATTCTGAGATCTAATACTACATACTCGGTCTTAGTCTTATATTAGGAACTTTTCCCATTTACTAATGCAACACTATGTTGGAGGTTTTATTCTTTATTGTTGATTATTTTCCTATTTCTCTGCAATAGTTATTTTGGTGACCATCCATTGAAGAATAACAGCCATTGCAGGTCTTTGTTTGTAGCTCTTGACATTGAAGAAGTTCTAGACAGGATTCAACAATGAATTGTGTGGTCTTGACCTGGAAATCTAGCTATTGGGCCAGACCTACTCATTACAGGGCTTGAATGGAGGTTAAGGCTCTGGCTCTAGCAGTTTAGGTCCACAGCAACATCTATGACTCTTCAAAAGGAAATGTGACCCAAGAAGTTGAAAGCATATCTTTGTCTGTAAATAAACTCAAGTTCTCACAAGCACAACTCTGGGGTCAAATGGAGGCAAAAGGGTAGCATAGCATTAAGTTAAACCAGGGGCTTAGTGTATGGATACTGGAACCTAAATCTGGTGATCTGTAGCCTGTTGTAAGAGATGGTTATTACACCAGGTCCTTGGTTCTTGTCAGAATGAAAAGTGTGAGTAACCAAGGTTGAATAAAGAGGGCGTGGCCCAGATCAGGAAGATCAAAGACAGCCCCAGGGTGTAGACCAGAAAGGCTGTACAAGGAATGCCAAGGGAAGAACTGGTAAGCCAGGTATTAGACAGGAAGACGGGAGTGCCAAGAGCCAGACATGGTGAGTACTTTTACCCAGGGTGACAGATGGAGGTCAGGACGCGTTTGTGGTTCTACCCTTGTTTCCTCTTCTCTTGCCAACTGACGCACTTTGTGTTTCTACAAAGGGAAAGAAAAACCAAGACCCATTTGTAAACTAGCTCAGAAATAGTTGTGCAAAGAATAAAGCAGAATGAATTATAGCAATAGCAAAATTTTAGCAATATGGTTAATTTTGTATGTATTTAAATATTTGTTTAAACACAAATAAGAACAAAGAGTATGAAGATTTTTATTTCTTAATGGTTCCTGTTATAGTTTTTTTTGGAGACAGGGTCTCATGTAGTCCCACCTGCCCTCATGCTTGCTATGTAGATGAGAATGACCATAAACTTTTATCTTTACGTCTCCATCTCCCAAATGACGCCATTCTAGACAGGCACCACCATATCTAGTTTTTTTTTTTTTTTTTTTTTTGTAATCAAACCCAGGGCATTGTGCGTGACAGACAAGTACTCTCCAAACTGAGCTACACCCTCAGGCCGCTGTCACTGTTCTTGATGGATCAGTTTTAGTTTGTCAGTTTTCTGTGAAATCCATAGCACAGAACTGAGTTCTTTTCATTTGATGACTTGGCTGAATAAACCACTTTCAATATGACCAACAATTTCAGAACTCCTGACCAACGGCAGGGAAGTAAATACATTTTCTCAACCTGATGCACTTATTTCCCTCCAACTTTAAAAACAATACAATTGCTGGAACTAAATGATCTATTTGAAAATGAGTTGATTAAATTAGAGAAAAAATCTTTAAATTTGTCCTGTCTTTTTTTTTTTTTTCATTTCATCTCTTTCTGGATATAATCTCACCAAAGGAGGAATAAGGGGAGTGTAATAACAGAGAAAACAAAAAGAAAAACAAGAAGAGCTGAGATCATGTCCAGCTTGGGCTGCTGCTCAGCTCTGATCACATTTATCTGCGGTCCCAAGTGGGATGGTGACAAATCCTTTTTCCTGGCTTCATGCCTTCACCACAACCAATAAATAATGAGCTCAATATTTTAGGAAAGAATTATTGCATTATCTTTCTTTCTAAAGTATTTACTTTGGTTATAAGCCATAATGCTTCGTATTTAAACATAGAGTACTATGATCTGTATCTACAGCTATCAATGTGTGATTGAAGACAGCATGGGACAGTATGAGCATACATAACCGTTTCTATGCATGTTAAGGTTTTGCTCTAATATTAGTGAATAATCATGAGTTACTGTCATTTTGTACTGAATAAAGCCACTTGTTGAGGGTGCTGGTGGGGGGAGGGGTGTCAGCCTCCTGATTGTTCATAAACAAGCCCAGGAAGTTGCACTGATGGAAGAGGAATGAATCCTGGCAGGCAGAATCTGAGAGCTGCTTCTCCAGGCACACGGGATGTTCCGTACATCCTCAGGTTCACCCTGGAAGGGAAGAGCACAGCAGCCTTGATTGACAGTCATCTGTTGAGGTCAGCCTTTGCAGGAAATGACTGCTATCATTCAGAAATTACTTATCTCTCTATTGGTTTATCATAATTCTCTCCCTCATAGGCAGAAATGCTTTTATATTATTTTGATTTCAAAGGAGCAGGAAGAGTCAAAAGCAGAGATGAATGCAGTTTCGTAATACCCAGTAAATACCATCGTGTATCATAAACATCAAATCCATGATAACTTTCATCCAAAAGTGGGATTAGTTTGATTCAAACCACATGAAGAGGAAAGCAGCTACTGTGCAAATACTTCACTTCTTGCTTTTCCAGATAGAAGGCAAATTCACTATAAATCATGAACAGACTATTTAAAAGACCTTCATAGTTTTAACGGGACAACATTAATTGTTGGAATTTTTAGAATGTAACATTTTCCAGAGATAAACTCTAATGAAAGCTATTTGGGGGATTAAGACTATTTATTGGAGATGAAGAGAATGATGAGGGAAAGCAATTCTTTAGATGAATTCCAAGTCTCTTCTCCTAAAAGAAAGGCAATTAATTTTGCAACACTCATCCCATCTGCTCATTCCTCTTTTCTCAACACCAAGTCTCTCCCATGGTCAGTACTTGTAAGGAGTTTTCAACGGCACCCACTCATCCTTCCTGCCCTCTTCCTAAAATCTGAGAGTCTCTTAAGTAAGGGCTGTTGGAATGGACTCTGGTTTCCATCCCAGTGTTCGTATGCACAGGCCTGCGGATGAACACAACCCACAGAAGTCAGACTCTCTCTACTGAACATGAGAATAAGATACTCCCTGAAGCCAAGTTCTGTTTTATTCATTTTTATACTTCCCGATCTTTCAAGTGCAGTAGCTAACACAGAGCTTGGCACAAGGTCAAAGACACTCAGTAAGTAATTGCTGAAAAATGGAAGCAGACAAACTCGAATTCTGCCCTGGCTGCTGAGACACGGGGAAACCTTCGTTTCCTCTTTTATATCCAGGATGCTATGTAGCGTCTGTCTTCATTCACTGCCTGGGATGACTCGCTTGCAAGGTGTTCTGCAGAATCCTGAGAATATCCTAAGTCCTCAGTGGATACTTGTTCCCTTCTCTCTGGCTAGTCATTTCGTTTCCTTCAGGATGCACTCCCCATTGTCACAGAGGAGCATAGTGGTTCACAGCACTCTGGATGAGGTTAGCGGGAGGATTACAAGGGCAGATGTTTAGAACTCCATTTTGAACATTAAAAATGGCCAAAAAAAAGGGTGAAAAGGTAAGAGATGATGAAAAAGTGCTGGAAAAAAATGATCAACAGAATTTAAAAGCTGATGGTCTAAAAGACATAAAAACAAAGCTAACTTGATACATTTGGAGTTGAGTTTTGTGCAGGGTGATAAATATGGATCAATTTGTATTCTTTTACATGAAGCCACCCAATTGGACCAGCATCATTGGTTGAAGATGCTGTCTCCTCTGTAGTGTGAACTTTTTGGATTCTTTGTTAAAAATAAGTTTTCTGTTGGTATGTGGAATTATATCCAGGACTTTAGTTCTATTCTGTTGATCAATGTATCCATTTTTATAGCAATTTTATTTTCTTTTTATATTGTAATTATGTTATATGATTGAAAATTTCAGATTGTGAGACCACCAGCAGTTTGTTTATTATTCAAAATTATTTTAGCTAGCCTGCTGTTTTGTTTGTTTGCAGGTTGGGGTTGGTTGGTTTTCTAATATGTGTGTGTGTTTCTATATAAAATTGAAAGTTACTTTTTTGATTTCTGTGAAGAATTAGATTGAATTTTTAAACAGGTATTGCATTGACTCTATAGACTGCTTTTAGAAGCATGGGCATTTTCACAATATTAACCCCACTGATTCACAAGCATGGGAGATGTATCCATCTCTTGGTGTCTTCTTCAGGTTCATTCTTTCTTCAATATCATCAAGTTTTATTATACAAGCTTTTCATTTGCTTGGTTAGAGTTAGTTATACACACACACACACACACACACACACACACACACACACACACACATTTGGAAAGACACCATTTTTCTGATTTCCTTTTCAGCCTGTCATTTGTATAATAGGAAAACTAATGATTTTGTGTGTGTGTGTGTGTGTGTGTGTGTGTGTGTGTGTGTGTGTGTTAATTTTGTATTCTTATACCTTTCCTGACAGCTGTAGAAATTTCCTGGTTGATATAAAATCATACATCTACAAATAAATATAATTTGACTATCCACTTCCTATTTTTATTCTCTTGGTCTTATTATTAAGTTGTCTTGTTGTTCTGCCTAAGACTTCAAGTGCTATATTGAATAGATATAGAGAGAGTGGACAGTCTTGTCTTGTTCCTAATTTTAGTGAAATGCTTTGAGTTTCTATTTAGGATGATGTTGACTATTTTCCTATTTTAAATCATGTTTATTATGTCGAGATATGCCTGTTTTACTCCTAGTCTCTACAGTTCTTTTATTATAAAGGGATGCTAGATTTTGCCAATGGCCTACTCTGCATCAAAGAATATGATCGTGCATTTTCTCTTTTAGAGATTTCTGACACACATTTTTAAATAGAACACTCAATACTGTGAAAGCCAAATAACCTACAATTATTTGAATTTCAAAAGTGGGCAAGAAAACCATGAGTGGCAAACTCCTTAACGTGTGAAAACTGTTTCAACTTGGTCTTCCAGGTAGAATTTGGACTCATGGAATAAGTATAATAGTTCACTTATGTACTTCCCTGTCCAAATTTCAATCTGTCCCTGGATTGCATTTGGAAGCTTTATAATCTCCCCTGGCTTGAGGAGTTGGCCGACGGGGTGGCATGAGCTATTTGGGATTTATCTGCTGATCCAGAGCCAGCGTCCTTGCTTCTCTCTTGAACGAGGCTCACTGACTACATTTCTTACTCTTTTCTAGGTTTTAAGTTAGGATGCTGAAGGTCCAGTTGGTTGGAATCAGCATAGGCTTGGGAAATGGTAGGGAGATTGTGATTTAGGAGGGTGAGCCGGAAGAGGACAAATGCTTATAGAATTTGGGTTAATTATTCTTTTTCTTGTTCAGACAATGCTTTAGCTGCTTTAGTTCACAAGTCAGAAAGCTGTGCAAGTGTGTCATTTGAAAGATACTTGAGTATCTCTCATGCATGAGAAGGCAGATGGCATTGTGCCTTCAATGGCATTTACCATATGCAAAGAATTAATAGTGTATGAGAGTAGGAAGTGTTCATTAAAGCATCCTGGGAAGAGTGGAGGGAGAGGAGGCTGCAGCTGGTAAGTATTGTACAAGAGAAGAATAAATGATAAAAAGGATAAAAGAAAAAAACTCACCAAAATCCATGTACTTACCTGGTGAGCAGGGTAGTAAAAGATTCTTGGGCAAAGCTTATAAAAATAACAGTTGGTTCTACATACTAAGATTTAACCCCTGGTTCCTGTCCAATAACAGCACACACAATTGCTGGTGATGGCAGTGCTAGGCTTATTTCAGGAAGCATTTTGTTACCAGGCCTTGACAAAGAAAGGTGATCATTTACAGGCATCCAGAGAGTCTTGTAAGAATGACTGCATATACCATCTTTCTTTATATTAGACCAAGGACAAGAAATTCCAAGAGCTGATTCCAGTATGTGCCATAGTTTTCATGAATACTGCATGGTAGATCTTTATGGGACTTTAAAAAACAAAACAAACAAACAAAAAACATTAGGTTTCCAGTTCTTCCTGGACAAAAGCTGAGCCTCTGTGGGATACCACTTAAAAATGGAACTTGTTGGCCATTTGGTATTGGATAACCAGTTGGTGTGCTCTTTCTTGGGGAAGACTATTCCTCCCGTTCTTGCATTCCTTAGTTGCCTGCAGTTCTTTGTGAAAACATACAAGTAACATTATATAGAACTAGAGGATTATTATTATTATGTATTTAGGAACTTATATTATGAAAAAAGAGAACTTAAATTTGAAAGAGAGCCCAGAGGCATATATGTGAGGGTTTGGAGAAAAGGGAAAAGAAAAAAATGATACAATATGGTCTTCAAAAATACAGGAAGTATTTTGCAAATTATATCTTGGATATTCTAAGTTTCTGGGCTAATATCTGCTTATCAGTGAGTACATACCATGTGTCTTCTTTTCTGATTGGGTTACCTCATTCAGGACGACATCCTCCAGATGCTATGGCGAATACAGAAGTGGATGCTCATAGTCATCTATTGGATGGAACACAGGGCCCCCAATGGAGGAGCTAGAGAAAGTACCCAAGGAGCTGAAGGGGCCTGCAACCCTATAGGTGGAATAACAATATGAACTAACCATTACCCCCAGAGTTTGTGTCTCTAGCTGCATATGTAGCAGAAGATGGCCTAGTTAGCCATCAATGGGAATAGAGGCCCCTTGGTCTTGTAAACTTTATATGCCCCAGTACAGGGGACCACCAGGGCCAATAAGTAGGAGTGGGTGGCTAGGGGAGCAGGGCGGGGGGAGCGTATAGGGGACTTTTGGGATAGCATTTGAAATGTAAATGAAGAAAATATCTAATAAAAATTTGAAAAAACTAATTAAAAATAAAGGAAGTAATAAAAAATAAGCTTTACAAAAGGAGCTTGCAAAAATGAGATGATCTATAATCTTCAAAACAGAGCTTTCCAGGCCAAGAGCCTTAAAACTGCTCTGAGTGGTGATCTACCCTGTTCACACAGGCACATAGGCAGGACCTTTGATTTCCTCAGATGGAGCGGAGGAACCACAGAATGCTTCATGGAGCCATGACATCTGATAGAAACAAGACAGCCCAGGCCAAGCAAAGATTCTGGAAACTACATGGCAACTGCTTGGTCTTTATCCCATCTGCTGTCTCCTGATTTCATCACCCTTAAGGTTGTCTAATCTTGTTATTAACACAAACTGTGAATTTTTCTTTTCATTTTTGTTTTAAGACCGTCTTTGATACTGAGTTCATCCTGGGTTTGTTTAGATTTATGGAAGCCAATGTGATCAATTTATTAGAAAGTGTCTGTGATGAAAATATAATAGTTTTGGTCACTTTAACACATACTTATTTTTTCCCCACAACCTGTAATTGGCTTAACCAGGTCTCTTTGGCACAAAATATGTATTTTAAAAGGAATGGCAACAATAATAGATATGAAAAGGACAATTTGATGTTTTATAGAAAGGTTACATGTCGATTCTTAACAGTAGTTTATTGTACATTTCAAATATCTACAAGAGATGATTTGTTAATGTTCTTAACATAAAGAAATGGTACATGCCTGGGGTGATGCATGTTAATTGTCAAGATTGATAACTACACATTATACACATGTAAGGAAGTATCACACCATACTCTGTGTGTGCATCAGTTAAAATGTTAATAAAACAACTTACAGAATATGCTAATTGTTTTGTAGACTTCACAATATTGGAATCAAAAGCAATTTCAAGCATCTTTAGTCATGAGTATGAATTTGTTAGAAAAACTCTTATATAAAAAAACCAATTTGGATTCTTGATTTATATATAAAACAAACAAGGTAAATTGGTGCAGTTAACTCTTCTTCCTTTTTTTCTTTCTTTCTCTTATTTTCCTTCCCTCACCCTTTCTAGCTCTATGACATCTTGCGTTTCTTCTAATTTTCCTCTGGGCAATAACTACAGCCTCCCAAAAGGCATTTTTGAAATATCTCTTGAAAATTTTATATCTTCTAACAAGTATGAAATGAGTTTTACTTATTGAAATTGCATATAATCATAATTCCTAAATTAAAAAAACTCTCTTTCTAAATATTTAATTTTTGGGGTCATTATAAATTTTTAGTGTTGTCAAAGTAGAACTATTTAACTAGGATATGTTTTATGGGGAATACTGTGTGACTTTATGCAGTTACAATTATTACTGAAAAAAAAGGTCATAGAACAGATTCTAGATAAGATGATTGAGTAATTTGAGAACAAGAACTGCCTATGAAACTACCTACTCTGATAAAAGTTATTTCCAAGGTGTTTTTATAGTGGAATAATACTTAGTGAGTTTCTGACTTCTCTACTCTTTCAAATGTAATGAGTAAATGCATCATTGGCCAGAAATTACTCAGAATTGTCCTTTTATAAAAAAATACCTTGGCAACTTTGGAGCTCAGAAGACTTATATGGCCATCATTTTACTTCCTATAGTCCTTTCTAGTAAGTAGGATACAAGACATGAGAGTTGATGAGAGAAGAAATACAGTATGTCCTTACGTTCACTTAAAGGTTGCTCCCTCAACTTACTGCAGTGACAATCCTCACCCAAGTAGCACTGGTGTCTAGCCCTCTGAACCACTCACAACCTACTTCAGATTGGAGGGAGGATCAAGATTCTCATGGCAGATGATATTCACACCCTGTGACTCCAATCAATGTAGATTATATGGAGGGACAGATTATAACTCTTCTTTTTATATAAGACCACTTATTGAGTAAGACAGGAAATAATTGTTGGCTCTGGATAGGAATTCACTTTTTTTTTTTTCAAGACAGGGTTTCTCTGTATAGCTCTGGCTGTCTTGGAACTCACTCTGTAGACCAGGCTGGCCTCGAACTCATAAATCTACCTGCCTCTGCCTCCCAAGTGCTGGGATTAAAGGCATGTGCCACCACTGCCCGGCCAGGAATTCACTTTTAAAAAGTCCCCCACCATCTTTCAAATGTTTGCCTCTTATGTTCTGTGATGTCAACTCCCATTTATTTAGCTTTTCTTTTTATTTTTATAATGAACTTATGTTAGCTTATATCAAAATTCTCATTTGATATTTTTGACTTTGTTAGTACTATGATTAACTTCTTCCTATTAAATATGTGTGTTAGGTTGGGACCCCTGCACATCTTCTATCTCCTGCACAAGCTAGGAAACCCTTTCTTCCCCCTTCCTCCAACCCCTCTTACATAGAAAAAGCTCCTCCACCCCCTCAGAGAAAACTTAGGGTTAACATGTCATCACTCCTAGTTTCTGCATCTCCGGTAACCTACCCAAGACTGTCTACCCATGGTTCAGTTTTTGACCACGTATAGGGGCAAGTTTAGCTCCTAGTTCACACATCATCACCCTGTGCCCAAGACCCATAAACCCTGCTTGTAGACAGGAGTCTAGCATGGCTGTCCTCTGAGAGGCTCCACCCAGCAACTGACTCAGATGGACTAGCACACCATAGCCAAACAGTGAACAGAACTTGGGGATTCTTATGGAAGAATAGGAAGAAGGACTGTGGCCCGGCAGAGATAGGAACTCTACAGGAAGACCATGAGAGACAACTAATCTGGACCCTTGGGGCTTTCAGAGACTGAACCACCAACTGAAGAACATACACAGGCTGGACCTAGGCCAGTCCACATATATGTAGCAGATGTGCAGGTTGGTTTTTGTGTGGGCCCTATACAACTAAAACAGAGACTAACCCAAAAGCTGTTGCTTGTCTGTGGCATATGTTCTTCTAGCTGGGCTGCTTTGTCTGGCTTCAATGGGAGAAGAAGCCCCTACCCTTTCAGAGAGTTGATGTGCCAGGGTGGGGAGATACACAGAGGGGCCCACCCACTCAAAGCAGAAGAGGAGAGGAGATATGAGGAGGAAGTGTTTTGGAAGGGGGTGACTGGAAGGGGGGCAGCGAGTGGGATGTAAAGTGAATAAGTTAAAAATCAAAACAAAATAAAACAATACATAAAACAAAACAAAACAAAACAAAACACCAGAAAACACCCCCCTGCCCATGCTTATTTAAGCCTGGATGGGTGGATTCACTGATCTCTGTGACAGCTATGAACTAGCCCAAGAGAGATGTCTCTCAACAAAACCTGCCTTTATACTTTTGCTTTGGCTCAAATGGTTCATTTTGTCAGAGGAGCCACCTAGTCATGTGAATATGTGATGAATATACTCATTAAATTACTGCGAGGATGCAAGGGATGACGGGTGAATTAAACAAGAGTGGTAGTCTAGTGCAGTCAGAAGGTTCTAAGCCATACTGTTTGATTACCTAGTGAAAACTTAACTGTTGACATTGTTCAATAAAAATAAATAAATCAGAGTTTTCACTTGAAATCCATAAAATATTATTTAACATGTTATTTAGTTTTCTTGGGAAAGGAAAAAGTTAATTGAAGGGAGAACATTTAGATGAAATTGTATCTTTCTGAATGCTGGTGAAGCCCTGCAAACATAGAATGCAAATGATTAGGAATCATCAGAAAGCTGGGACCCAGTACTCACAATCTGAGTAGTATCTATCTGCTGGGCTGAGATAAACGAGTGTGATCAAGGAACACTATTCCTGCATGGCTTTGCTTGGCAGTGATAAACTGGAGTAAGCTGAGTTATAAAGTATGATTGTTTTTCAGGCCATATTTGTGTCTAAAGAGGGTCAGTTTGCTATTTTCTTTCCTCATGATTTATTGACATCTAAAATTTCCATGGACTTCTTTTCCATTCCATCACAAAAGCTTTTACTCTTACACCAAATTACAGCTTTCATGAATAGGTACCAGGTGATAAAATAAATGGAGATAATTGGCTGGTAGTTAAAGATAGAAGTGGTTGTAATTGAGAGAGCAATTTAGAATCCAGCTACTGTTGGCTGATTATTATGTGGGGAAATCTATGCTTGATGCATCCACACAAAATGCCCCACTGAGTACTCATGAACATTTGTTTGCAGACATCATCAGCTGTATTATTACTGGTACCTTATTTTTCAGGTGGAGAGGTTGTGTCATGAACTGGTCAGGATAGAAGTGCATCTGCAGGTCTGTTCCTACTGAGGTGTCAACAGTGATTTGAGTCTATGAGAACTCTAAAAAGCAGTCAGTTGTTGACACCTCTCCCTCCCCCTGCCTCTCTCCTTCCTCTGTCTGCTTCCCTCCCTTCCTCTCCCTGCTTCCCTTCCTTCCTCTCCC
>CACVCL010020788.1:0-75695 GCA_902729485.2 Mus minutoides
CTCGTAACTTATGCCTAAGACTAGAAAGGGTAACAAGTCTATAAATTTATCAAAGTAAATTGGGGAGATGTGGCATATTAAACTCATATCAGAAAATCAGGACCTGGAACTTGCCAGACACATCAGACAGGAATAATGGGGGCCATGTGTTCATCTGGACCTCATAAAGAAGAAAAGAAGATACTATTAAGACAATGGCCATAGGTACTCATCACCTGGCCACAGAGGGTATGCAACCAGGGACCAGCACGCCGAGAACATGTGACTATGTGAGGGGTTTCAGCTCACTTCAGTCCTTACTGTCCACCTCACCTACTTGAATTGAGGTCCATCTATCTGTCCACTCTTTCTGGCCCTGCATCGAGTCGTGTGCCCATCTTAACCTGTCATAGACCTCCGTGTTGCCAGACCTTGCTTCTGCAGTTTGACTGTAAGCTGGGGCTTGACCTGAGCAGGTCGCTGCCATTTCTGATTGACCAGGCTAGATCCTGAGGCCTCAGTGGGGAGTGTCCTAATACAGATGATATGCAAAGACTTTCCTGTAATAAATTATCATAATGAAAAATTATCTACTTTGAGAAGATACAGTATGTCAGTTGCTCCACTGCCGGAACAAAACAGCATTCACTTAGTGGCCCTAGAAAAATATCCTGAGCAAGAGGGCTGAAGCAAATACAATTGTTTTCTCATGGTTCTGAAAGCTGGAAGCTCGGGGATGGAAGCATGATTCCGTTCCTGGGCCTGGGGGATTTATTTTATTTATTTTATTTATTTATTTATTTTATTATTTTATTTTACCTATTGCAGTAAAGATGGACACTGTGTCACTGTGCCCTTCTACTCGCTGGTAGCTTTTCTTTCTCCTAAGGACACTAATCCCATCAGGAGGTCTACCTTCATCTAACCTCTACCGTTCATCTAACTTTAATCACCTCCCAAATGCCCATTAGTGATGGAGTTCTGTCACAGGAACTGAGGGAGACCCAGCATAGCTCACTGTACGTCTCGTGTTTCTCTTCAGGGACTCCTAATACACTGCTAAGCGCCATAGAGTGTGGCCAGAACTCAGCTTCTCTCCATGCCTGGAGGTTTTCTAAGCCTATACTTTCAGGTCACATTTGCATAAAGTATCTTGACCATTCAGTTCAAGCTCATTCGTTTTAAAAGCCAAAGCCTGCTGAGTTACCTTTGCTTTCTAAATTTACTTTTAATTCTCCAAGTCTGTAAACTCTTGTAAGGGAATTAAGTGCTCTCCTAAATACGTGTGCACTCACCAAACAATTATTTATCAGACAACGGCTGGCACCGAGCGGTTTTCCAGCTGCCAAGGACCCCGAGAGCTAAAATGCCCACAGACAACAGAAAGCAGCAACGGAAGGCAAAGTTGGCAAAAATTTCTCCAAATGACAACGATCTTACAACTTCATGTCTTATGTGGAACAACGCCTGTTTCTCGTGGTTTGTCCATTTTTCTTCTTCTCCAACCTGTAGAAGCGACAACGAAGGTGTTTGCTTACTTCATGTTACTGTTTCCCAAAAGCTGTTAATGCTACCGAGTGTCCACAACTGGGTCCAAATTCCTCCTCAGCCTTCTCGTGTTTCGTTCCCTTCCTCTGACCTCATCTACCCTAACTCCTGTCTCTTCTCATCCCATGGACTTAGAAATTGCTGTGTCTTTGGATGCTCCCCCCACATCCCCAACCCCCTCTCACCTTCTGAGTCTCAAATAACATCAATTCTTTAGACCAGAACACATATGCCAGGGGGTTTCCTGACTAACAGATCTGAGGGTACAGCCTGCTAGTTACTCTCTAATGGCCATTGAATCTCCTGTTAAAATTTCCCTCATCACCTGGCTCCGTCTTTTAATCAATCATTTATGTTTTTGCTAACTTTCTGTTCACCTGTGTCCCCTGTCAACCTTGAGAACAGGTTGAAAAGACAGAAATGGACAGAATATCATAGCCTTGCCAAGCCCTGACTGCCGTGATGGACTGATACCCATAAAACTGTGGGAAATTTTAATTAATCCATTCTCAAATATTTTGATCACAACTACAAAAGCTACCATCATACAATGTGCAAGCAGAAATGTCAGGGGTGAGTCAGATGATATGAATCCAGATTCTGGTGGCTGGAGGTAGGGAGGTTTTAGACAGACACACAGGGAGGATGCCAATGAAAGTGGAGGCAGAAGACAAAGGGCAGAGGCAGAGCACAGAGGGCCAGATGACAGCTCTTTAAGCAAAGGGAGGCTTAGGGATGCCTGCAAACACTGAGGAGCCACAGACAGGCTGTAGCAGATACCTATATAGCCTCAGGAAGCAACACTGGCCTGTGACAGAGACAAAGCCTGGGGACAATCGGCAAATAGATTAACCCTTATCTACTACCCCGTTAAGATTTTTCTGGCAGCAGCTCTAGCTATAGATAAGGCCACAAGAGCTAATACAGTGTTGGCAGGCCCACATTATATAACCACATTAGGCCACTCTTATATAACCAGACTCATGGGACTCTAGATGGACATAAAATAACACAGACATGAGGAGAATTGTTACCAGAAGAAAGGTATACCCTAAGAATCAGGTCAGAGGTCAAACCATTCATTCCACCAAAACCACAGCACTTTTCTCTTTGTTGACCTAAAATCATTAATTTGGGAGTCATATATTTAAGCTAAACATTATTGTCACCCTGTACCTACAGTACAGGTGGTACCACTAATGCATGTCTTGTGATAATGACTGTTGAGTTGCTCTGAAGAAACATGAAGGCCACTTCTGTTAAAATATTGACTCTTCATGGTAGCCTTCCAACATACAACGACTGACATGAGATTCAGTGTCTCAGAATGCCTGTCTTCATGCCATGTCTGATCCCTCTACAGCCTCTAGCCCTGATTCAGACCCCACCATACTGAACTCCTCATTATACATGCTGGTGATCTGAGGAGTGTTTGGTCCAAGCTTACAACACAAAGGAACTTGAGCTATGGCCCATCAAAACAGGCATGTATTTCTGCTTACCCAACCCTGTATTTTCTCAGCATCCCATGCCCCTGTAGTCCTTCATACTTTTCATAAGGGTCCATACTAACTAGAGGCCAGGCATGCATGTAAAATGGTGACCAGAACATTAGGAGCCACCCAGAAGTTCCTGGCTTCGTCTCTCATTAGTTCACCCAAACAATGTCAGGATGTTTGTGGACAAGAAGTTCTTGTTAAACCAGTCGACAATTGTCACACTTTAGCCTTCTCAGAACAAAGTAGATCACTAAAAGCCTCCTGTCCCTCTATGAAGTAAAGAGGAACTTGACCCTCCCTCTATCTGTTTTTCCTTCAAGTTCAAGCTTAAGTCATTCAACCAGTCTGAAGTCTCAATACACTAGCTGTGCCTATACTGTTGGGAAGATATGGCCAGTAGTAGATCCAATTTAAGCTTATCCCCAAATAGCTTACAAATAAATGAGACTCAGACTATGGTCATTTTATTTGGCTTTGACAATTGCTAAGGGTCACCCCAATCTATTCTTCTAACTGCGTCCTAGCTACCTCCCCAGCAGTGTGTCCTGGCCCTGTGCTCATGGTTCCTTTCCCTTCATGGTGGCTTCATTCTCTCTCTCTTGTTCTTCCTCCTTCTCCCCTGGTTTCTTCTCCTCCAACAAGGCCACTCCAAACCCACTTACTTCTAATCCCTCCAGTAACTGACTCTAGCCAATGTTATTTAACCAATAGTTTTAAATCAAGGAACAAGGTTTACACAACAAAAGCTTGTAAGCTGGAGAAGTCACTAGTAGGCCTAGACCTACAGAATTTAGCATTATAATGCATATCAATAGACTAAACCTCAGCAATGGCCAGGAGCCATTTTCTGCTCTCCTTGACATGAAGTCCAATCCAGGATCAGACTGACACCTCTATCTCTAGTTTCAAGCTTTTTATTGTGAGTCACCATAACTGACTTCGTTTACACCATCTAACATGTGATACGCTGTTAAAGAGATTAGAGCAAGTTAACACACACACCCCAACGTTCATTTCTTTCCTATTCTGTGAAAGCAGCTTTGGGGACTCAGGGAGTGGCCCCCACCTTGAATCCAGATTTCTTGTCTTGTGTTTTTACTGAACCCAAGGGGGGGGACTACTTCTTAAGAGATATTTCTTATTTTGGGAGGGAAACATGAAAAGATGGCAGGCTTCACAGGTGAGAAATAGCTCTTATTCCTTAGCTATTGCTATGGTTAAATAGTTTACATGCATTATTCCATAAACCTTCACAACCAGAATGTAAGGTAAGTATTTGTGATGACTAATATTGATGGCCCACTTCACAGGCTCTAGAACCACCTAGTAGACAAGCTTCAGGGAGCATCTGTGAGGGAGTATCTAGATTAGTTAAGCGAAGTGGAAGGTTCTGTCTTAACTATGGTTGGCACTATTCTACGGGCTGGAATCTTGGACTTACTCAAAAGGAGAAAGCAAACATCACTAGCAGTCATTTCTCTCTGCATTCTGACTGTAGGTCAGGTAAGATGTGACCAGTCTCTCTCTCTCTCTCTCTCTCTCTCTCTCTCTCTCTCTGTGTGTGTGTGTGTGTGTGTGTGTGTGTGTGCTTCCTGACTACAGGTAGGATGTGACCAGCCTCTTTTCTCTCTCTCTCTCTCTCTCTCTCTCTCTCTCTCTCTCTCTCCTTCTCTCCCTCTCTCTTTCTTTCCTGACTACAGGTAGGATGTGACCAGCCTTTTCTTTCTTTCTTCTCTCTCTCTCTCTCTCTCTCTCTCTTTCTCTCTCTCTCTCTCTCTCTCTTCTTCCTGACTACAGGTAGGATGTGATCAGCCTCTTCAATCTCTGAACCCTAACTTCTCACTATGATGGACCACATGTGCCTCCTTGAATTTTGAGACAAAATAAAACCCTCCCTTCTTAAGTTGTTCTTTGGTCACAACATTAAGAAAAGTTACTAATACAGAAAACACTTTTTTCTCGCTTTGCCAGTGAGAAAGTGAATATCTGAGAGGGGAAGAATTCTTCCCCTAGAATTGGATTCCTGCAAATACTGACAGTTAAGTCCAGGCTGTATGTCTCTCAAGCATGAGTTTCTAGTCCCTACCTCCACCTGATTCCACTTAGAAGCATGCTGTCCTTTAGCCCTGGGAGCCGCTGTTCTGCCATCAGGAGAATGAAAGGCAGATTTCTTTACTCTCTGCTTCATGTCTGCGTTTCTGGGTCATTTCTTGCCTGCTCTGCCTGCTCTCATCCTGCTGATGCCCACCACCTTCCAACACCCTGATGGAGCTGATGAGCCCCTGGGATAGCCACTCTTGCTGTCACTAGTAGCTACTTCCTTTGCCCTCAGTGCCCCTCCCACCATCCAGAACACACACACACAGAGACACACACACATGCGCACACAGACACTGCATCCTTCCATTCTCATTCTCTCATGTATTGGAGAAGAACTCCCTGTACTTTGATTAAATTAAGCTGTGCCTTGGAAGGGGAGGGAAGCATACTTCCATATTCTCTAGTACATTTCTAGCCATTTAATATTTACAAAGGCCCGTGTCCCACTGATGCTCTGGGGGTGGCAGTGTTTGAGATGATGTCCCTAAACTTTGGACCACAGCTTTGTGAGACAGAGAGAGTGGGGCTAGCGACAAGGTAATTCACATCCTTGTGTGGTGGCTGAGGTCAGTGAATTCTGCTTTTGTTGAGATGTTTGAATTTGAGAAAAAATGAATGGAGACTCCTTTCTGACACTGATTCCATCATACTGAGGACAATGATGCCAGAGAGATGCTCATCCGAACTCTAGGGCCAGGTTCAGACAGATACAAAGAGATGGACTTCACACAAATGCGTATCATGTGCAAGCTTTTCCTCCAGATTCAGCTCAAAGGCCACACTCAGTGGGGGTCTTTTGTGTCATTAAATTACTGTGTAATTAGATTTAATTTAGCAAATTAAATTTGCTAAGAACCCGTGTTCTTAGCAACATGTGGCTGGCCAGGCATTCTGGGAGTCTGAGCTATGTAAGTCCGAGGCAGGGAGCAATGGTGACCTTCTGGTTCTTCCAATGCTCTTTCCTTCTGTGACCTGACTACAGAATGCACAAAATGGAGGAGTGGATCTATTGGCTGAGGAAGGCAATGTATTAGGCATACCAAAATGAGGTGACCCTCTGTGAAAAAACAGCTACTCATTTCCCTGAGATGTGGTCTGGGTCAACAGAAAAATCCTTACAGAGAAGTCAGAAATCTGAACTTTCAAATGTATTATATTGGATGTATGGTTTTCATTTATCCCATGGACAACGAGCTCACTCAATAGATTTTTCTTCCCTCCGCTGAGTTTTACAACTGGCCACCTCTAGGAACTGCTCCATAACACTGAGCTGTTGTTGGAGATTATTTTGTTGGGCAGGTTCTCCAGCATTTGATTTCATTAGAGATCCCTAAAGAACAGAGGTCACCCATGGACATTGATGGCCCCTACCATGAGTGGTGTCTCTCAAAAGCCTTGTGTAGTCCCATAGCTGCACGGGGGAGTTGTTTACTACATTAGGGGTAACTAATTCTACTAGAATGAGGGCTTGTGGAGAATGAGTGACCCCCGAAGGGAGAGGAAGGGCAGAGGGAAGAGAGGTATCCTCAGTAGGGAGCATGGCTGTTACTTTGTGAGGTGTGTGGTTTCCCACAGAGGTGACCACAGCTGAAGAAAAACATGTTAAACGAAGCTGACAATGTGTGAAGTGGAAAATGTCACCCTCAGAGGAGAGGCATCGTGAACTTTAGTTTTGATTTAAACTAATGGGAACTCAAGGAGAGAAAATCCTTCCAATTCTCAAGAAAAGCCACAAGGTTGCTGGTGAGGCCTGCCTGAGCAGGTGCCTGCCAGGGGTGTGCTGGCACTCAAAGACAATGACTCCATCATGGGGACATCATCTGACTGCTAAGCTTTTGGTCCCCAATAAGGAACTCCCCTCTTCCCATGGTCCTCTTTTTAAATTCCTTTTTCTTTTCTCTTCGGACATGGGCTACAGGCCGTATCACCTGATCTAGTTGAGTAGTTATTCCTTTGTCGACAGTCTTCAAACTCCCTAAAACACCCACGGTAAGAACCTCAACACGACCTTCTAGGTTGTCTCCTCAAACCTAGGAGTTTCTCGTTTTCTCTCCTAAAGAAGGATTCCTTTGGTTGGACACAAGAATCATTGTACAGGGGCCTGTCCGTACGACCCTCAATGGGCTGTGTGTGGTGGAGGTCTGAGGCAGGGGCAATGGCGGCCTGCCCGTTCTTCCAAGCCCTTTTCTTCTGCACACAAGTGACCTGGCTACATCCAGCACCACCAAGAACACCTGCTCACCTCTCTGCCTCATCCGTCATCTGAACCTCAGGTTCACGCACTCAACATTAATCATTTGGAGCAAACACCTGGCAAGGGAGACCACCAGGGGGATCTCCAAAAGGAGGCTTTTCATGAGTAACAATGCGGAGGGAGGGGAGGGTGGAGAGTGAACAGAGTCTCCACCCCCTGCTGGTGGGATGCCGAGGAGGCAGCTGCGGGGAGACAGTACTGATTAGCATCGCCTGTAGAATCCAGAGAAGTAGAGAGGCAGATGAGGAGCTGCTGGGAGAATTAGCATCCTTAAATAAGAGACATAAGTGTAATGGGAACAGAGGAGTTCCTAAGTGGCTCATCTCGGGCTGCTCTGCAATAACGGGAACGTTAAATATACACCAAAGAGGAGGGGGAGAAAGGATAGGTTGAATGAGCCAATGCACATATTAGAAATATGCACATGCAGGCACCTACCTGCAGCCAGTTCTAGATTATTTGGAAACAAGTAGCGATATTTTTAATGGCACATTAAACCTCATTGCAATGTTCTTGAAGTTGTGATGAAACTGTGCTCAGGTGACATTGTGTCTTCCTCCCACTAGAGGAAGGCTGGGACAGCAAGCCTCCCCTGCCCTGTATAAGAAAGGCCAGCTTCTCTGGAAATAATAGACTGACATTAAAGCTGCCCCTTACCCTGTACCAGCCAACACTCAAGACAGGGCAAACAGCTGATTGTTTGCTGCATGGGAAAGGGTTCATTTTCTCAGCCAGGCTTTGTAAGTCCTTTAAGGCAGAGGAAAAGCCTGTTCTTCCTAAGGCCCTCCTTTGGGATGCAAAGTGCTTGCTGATGAAACCACCCAAGATCTTGCTGCTGGGTTGCCCCTGTGTCTCTGCAACCACTTGCTTTTCAGTCCTGCTAGGGATGTGTGTGAGGAAAGCAGATAGCTAGGGATGTGTGTGAGGAGAACATGCAAGCCTATTTGTCTGAAAGGCAATACTTGGAAACAAGATATCCATAACGAGTAACTTTCTCTGTGTGCCAGGTGCTTCCCAAGGCATTCCCAAGAAAGACACACAGGGAGGACCATGATTTAGGCAAATGAAGTTTCTAGTGTCCTGCTTTAGCCTTCTCCTGTGGTTGCTGGACCTCTTTCTGTTCTTTAAAGTCCTCAGCAGGACAGAGTCATGAGCAAGATTCTGGTGCACCTGAGATAACATCCTTTGTCTCTTCTCTTCCCTGGCCTTTTGGGGAAGCAATCTGCCAAATTGATGCTACTTGACCATCTGCCTCTCATGTCTAGATTTCAAGCCCAAGTTCCCCTAAATCAGTGGTTGGACCCTTAGGATCAATTATCAGATAATCTATATATAAGATATTTATATTATGACCCATAACAGTAGCAAAATTATAGTTATGAAGTAGCAAACAATGACTTTATGGTTAGGGGTTACCACAAAATCTTTATGTGACACTAGAGATCCATCAGCATGAGAGAATGGAGAAAGCAGAGGGGAATTCTGAGTGTAGGATTCTTCATGCCTGTCTTAGTGTTTTACTGCTGTGAACAGACACCATGTTCAAGGCAACTGTTTTGGTTTTGTTTTTGTTTTTTGAGACAGGGTTTCTCTGTGTAGCCCTGGCTGTCCTGGAACTCACTTTGTAGACCTGGCTGGCCTTGAACTCAGAAATCCACCTAACTCTGCCTCCCAAGTGCTGGGATTAAAAGCGTGCGCCACCACTGCCCGGCTCAAAGCAACTCTTATAAGGACAACATTTAATTGGGGCTGGGTTATAGCTTCAGAGGTTCAGTCCATTATCAACAAGGCTGGAACATAGCAACATCCAGGCAGGCATGATATAGGAGGAACTGAGAGCTCTACACCTTCATCTGAAGGCTGCTAGCAGAATACTGGCTAAAACTGTATTAAAGGGTCACATCATTAAGAAAGTTGTGAACCACTGCCCTAAAGGATGCTGATATGTACATACAGGGCACTGATTCCTGCTCCTCAGGTGGCCATCCCTATCCTGCAGAGATTCTACACCAAACTTGGGGTGGCTGCTGTAGTGGGCAGGTTGGGCTCTGCTGATGTCTTCTGGACCGTGCCCCATGAAGCCTTTCGGAAGATGTTCCTTGCTTTCAGGCTCTGTTGTGGCCTATCCTTTCATGCATGAGACAGAAATGGGGTATGTCGATGGCCGAAGAAGAGCTGTTGTGATATGTATATGCTCAGCCCAGGGAGTGGCACTATTAGAAGGTGTGGCCCTGTTGGAGTAGGTGTATCACTGAGGATGTGGGCTTTAAGACCCTCATCCTAACTGCCTAGAAGCCAGTATTCTGCTAGCAGCCTTCAGATGAAGACATAGAACTCTCAGCTCCTCCTGCACCATGCCTGCCTGGATGCTGCCATGCTCCCACCTTGATGATAATGGACTGAACCTCTGAACCTGTAAGGCAACCCCAATTCAATGTTGTCTTTATAAAAGTTGCCTTGGTCGTTGCATCTGTTCACAGCAGTAAAAACACTAAGACAGGCATGGAGAACCCTACACTCAGAATTCCCCTCTGCTTTCTCCATTTTCTCGGGCTGACAGATTTCTAGCCTCACACTTCCTAGGTCAAGTTTGTTTGCAGGATGTTCCACAGGCAGCCATTCCCAGAGGAACCTGAGAGACCATCCTCAAGCCCTCTGGGTGGATCTGAATAAACACCACTGGATTCAAGCTGATACTCCCACACCAGCTGTGTGCCCATGAACCATCTAGCATGTTCTTTACAATGCATGCTGTCTTAGTCAAAGTTCTATTTTTACGAAGAGACGCCATGACCACAGCAACTTTTATTTTTTTTAAAAAAGCATTTAATTGGGGTTGGCTTAGAGTTTCAGAAGTTTAGTCCATTATCGTCAGGGCGGGAAGTGTGGCGACACACGGGCAGACAAGGTGCTGGGAAGGGGTTGAGAGTTCTACATCCAAATCTCCAGGCATCAGGAGGAAAGTAACATTGGGCCTGGCTTGAGCATCTGATACCTCAAAGCCCACCCCCAGTGACATGCTTCCACCAACAAGGCCACGCCTCCTAATAGTGCTACTCCCCATGAAGCCATTTTTATTCAAACCATCAGACATGCCAAGAAGGCAGCATAGAAACTGTAAATTCTCAATTTATTATCAGACAATACATACATGTTCAGACAGGACAGAAACCCTTTCCAAAATATAAGATGTACACTCTTCAGGACCCACAGAGACACTCACGAAGAGCATTCCCAACTCATTCCCAGGTGGGGAGGGCTCCAACTTTGCTACCATACTCGCACTATGGGGCTCTACCTGAGAATCACAGCAAGTGGGAACAGACACAAACAGGAAGAAATTCATGTTAGGTGAGGGATAAGGAGATAGCCTTTCCTTTTGCACACACCATCCTTGTGTGCCGGGCACAGGAAGTGGCTATGAGTGTTATTCAATAAAGGCTTCTCAAGAACCTTTGATCTATTTGTCCTGCAGTTTATAAAGGATGAATGAGTCAGGGGGTCAGCAGGATTAACTCAGAGCTGGCAGCGCCTCTCAGGGCCCGAACAGGAACCCTCTCTGCTCAACCCTGCTGGGGAGGCTGATGAGAAGTATTTGGAAAGTGATCAAGTTGGGGGCATGTAACTGTACCTCTTTTACTGTTTTCTGTGTGGCAGAGTTTAGGTTCTAGCCCAGGGGAGCCTGTTACCCCACTGAAGCCAAATCCTGAGTCCGCAAAATGACAGAGCAGATTGTCCATGGACTCTTGTCTTCCGTCATCTCCAGATAATCTCCAGATAAGTTCTCTCTTTAATCAGAAAAGGCACCAGCCCTACCACATGAGTGCTTTCTAGCAGGAAAGTAAGAGAAGGACTCGCCAGTCTGGCAAACCTCCCTGTGATGAGTGACAGCACCCACATAGCTTTGTACATAGATCATCTGTGCAAGTCACTGTGAGTCACTCTTTCAGTGGCTGCACAGAACATGAGCAAGGCCTGCAGCCCAGGCTGTCCTGTGGCCCCAGGAGGCCTGCGTCATCAAACAGACATTGACTTTTCAACCAAGCAGAGGAAACCCTCCAAAGGTTAGGCTTCTGTTACATCAGTCGCACTAGACAACTTTCCACACTAAATGGAGTGATTTGGAATCTCCATACAGAGCATCCCCTTTAAAGAAGTGCTTAAAAAAAAAAAGCTGGGTGGGGTGTATAGGTTTGTAATCCCAAATCTGAGAAGGCAGAGACAGTCTGCCTAGCCTACTTGATGAGTTGCAGGGCTGAGACTGTGTCTTAAAAACAAAACAAAACAAAACAAGATGGATACCATACCCAAGGAACAACATCTGAGGTTAAGCTTCTCTGGCATACATATGTACACACACATTCATGCATACCCACACATGCAAGTACCCCTGCACACACATAAACACAAGCATGCATATATGCACATACCAAAAATCTTTTTTTTGGTTTTATAAGATATAGTTTTGAGGTATGTTTATATGTGTATATGTATGTGTGGTATATGTATATGTGGTATATGTGTATGTATTATGTGTGCATATGTATGTGTGGTACATGTATATGTTGTATGTGTATGTGTGTGTGGTATATGTGTGGTAATCACATGTTTCTTTGTGTATATGTGGTGTACATGAGTGTGTATGTAGTACATGTATGTTATGTCTGTGTATGTATGTGCACATGTTTGCACTACACATACCCATGAGTGTTTCCAGAGGCAGAGAGAAGACGTAAGGCATCCTGTCAGACACTTGCTGCATTGTTCTGAGACAGGGTCTCTTGAGGAATCTGGGGTTGACCAGAAGCCCCAGTTGTCCTCCTGTCTGCCCCACAGCTCCAGGGCTCCAGCATTATGCAAATCCACATGAGCCTCTTTTGCATGGGCTCTGGAAAATAAAACTCTGATCCTTGTGCTTGAGCAATGAATGTTCTCACCCACTGAACCATCATTGAGCTCTGTCTTCATGTCTTTGGCCCAAAAGACATTCCACATACCATCTTGTGTGGATGAGGTCAAACACAGCTGATTTAAACACTGCCTGTAGCCGAGACTGGGGAAACCTTCCTGATGTGTATGCTATTCACATGGAAGTTGCTCATATCTATACATACATAACTTGGGTAGAACTAGACTGACATTTGCCTTTGAACTAGCTTTGAGGAGGAATTTGCTAATCATGCAAGATAATTAATATTGCACAGAAAATAGTCCACCCAATCATTCCCATTCAATTTCTTATTAATTAATTAAATGGTTGTTTGAAGACATCTAGCTTCTTCTGTCTTGCTTCTCCATAAACACTTTCTAAAGCAATAAAAAAATGTAATTTCTTTATAAAATTTCCAACGTAGACTCTATTTTCACTGGACAAAGTCTGACAGAGTTTCAAAAACTGTGAAACAACAAGGCAAGAGAAAGACAGAGAGAGGCAGGCATGAAGGAGACCCAAGTCCCATCCAGGTGGAGGAAGGGTGATTGAAGCATGTGGGTTTGGGCTCTGGGCACAAGACCTAATCATAAGATCCTAGGGGCAGGCTGCGGCACTCCCAGAACACATGAGGATACAATCTCTGTTTGTTCTAGACTGTTGGAAAATACTCACTAGCTCACACCAGCTGTCCAGAGCTCCTTTCCAAGCTGTTGGTTGGATGCCATTCTCCCTAGCCTTTTTAACAAACATGAGACTGAGGACCACACTGCTTGACGGACAGGGAATTATTCTGGTGCCTTCAACAAGCAGTGCTAATCACCTTGCTCCCAAGGCATCGGGAACAAAGGTTGAACCTGTGCATACGGGGAGGCTGGGTCACTAGCGAACATACTGCCCCCTCTAGACATACATGGCAGAGGTAGGGCAGTGAGGAGCAGGCATGATGGCCAGAGATGAAGCTGAGAGACAACATCTCACCTGCTCAGAGCAATTGAAGAGAGTGAACTAGAAGTGGGTGAGGCTATTCTCAAAGTACCCACCCCAGCCCTATAAGGGACTTCCTCCAGCAAGTCTTCGAATCCAAAAGCTTTATAATCTCCCCAAACAGTACTACCAACTGGGGACCAACACATACATGAGCCACAAACCAAACCACCACAGTTCCTTTCTCCTTACTCATCCAATCTACCTCTAAAAGCTTGCAGCCCCATGACAGAACCCTGACCCAGGCTCTTGGGGGACAGAGGGGAGAGTGCTGCTGTGCCCCCTCCCATCAAGACCTTATACAGAAAACATAAGATGTTTGACTGAATAATGAAAGTCAAAGGAGCCATTTAGATAGCCCTAACATGACTGTTCTCCTAATGAGGGGTAGGATATAACTGCACAGAAGACAAATATCCTGTGAGGACACAGAGAAAATGGCCACCTACAAGTCAATCATGTAGACCTCCTCAGAGGCAGCACTGCCTACACCTCCATCTCAGACTTCTTGAAGTATGCAGAATAATTTTATCTTGTGAAGACCACTTAGTCCACTGTGTTTGTTATGGAAGCCCTGGCTAATAATATACTCTTCTCCTAGAGCTTAGGGGTATGAGGTAATGAGACACTCTGACTGCCCAGAATATCCTCAGTATAGGATCCAAGTCCCTTTGAAGATGGGTAATAGGTATAGGCACCAGCTAGCATTACTGTCTGTAGCTTCTTCTACATTAAAATAATCTTTCTGAGACGGAGGTTCTGTAAGACTCAAAAAAGTAAAGAAGACTTAGAAGTCTTAGGAAGTTCCTGAAGCTTACAGGACTTACAATGTCCCTCTTCAGGGTTCTATGGGCAGAAAAGGTGACATAAAACTTTCTAACACTAGATTATTCCCCCACTACTGGAAGCAGTTACTTTTAAGATCAGGCAGATAAAGTCACATGAATACCTTGTTGCCACAGCTGTGACTAAAGATAACACGGTGTGTCTGCCAGGAACTGGAGGAGACATTAAGAGGAATTGCTGCTTAGGAGGGACAGAGATTCAGTCTGGAAAGGCTCTGGACAACTGTGTGGGATAGATGTTCTTAATGCCCTTGAATTGTACAGCTCTAAATAGTCAACAGGTTTTATGATAAGTCAAGTTCAACACAATGAAAATGTTTTTAAGGTTTCAAGGTATATGTGATCCCCTCTAAGATGAAACTTTCTGTGGTTGTATGACATTGAGTCAGTGTTCCTGGGAAATTCCCTTTGTACCGCTTGTTAAGAGATGCCACACACACCAAAGGCTGCTCCTCCAGACTTTCCATGCTATCTGTTAAATGATGAGCTATAAGATAGTTACAGGAGCCCCAGTAAATCAAGAAACACAGCAGTGTTCACCTGCAAAACTCCTGAGATGGGACAGAGTATTTACAAGTGTCCCAATCACCCTGGGCTGGACTCCTATAGTCAGAGGCAATTACCAGCAAGGTTGGAGTGTGTATAAGGTAAGAGCACCTTTGAGCTCAAGATAGCAGGAATATAATTTCCACTTATCAGGAAATTACATATTTCTCATTAATATACTCCTAGACCATTTCTCTGGGTTCCTATAAGGCTTTTACCCACTGGGCAATTGAAATGGGACAGTTAGAATAGAGCAGCCAGCAAGTGCATAATTCACGTGGAGTCATGAAGATAAAATAAGTTGGTTCTCTCCTCTGTACCCTTGGGGAGCAGAAGTTTGGAAAAGGTGTCAAATGTATGCTATGTACAGGTGCTTCGAAATAAAGAAGGAAGAAAAATCAATATGTCTTCCTTCTCACCATCCTATTGCCAGGAGGGGAGACAAGAGAGAGGGAGAATGAAGCCCTAGGTAGTGGGAGGGGTGTGTGGGTCTGGAGTTTAGAGGCAGAGTCCCACAAGCTCCAGTGCTCAAGGTCACACTTGAACAGATTCTCTGCATGACTAGTGAGAGAGGACAGGGCAGAATCCTTCCAGAGAAGCAAGAGAAATGGAGAGCCCGGCTCTCCAGGGTGCAGCTTAGAGGCAGCAGCTTCCAATAAAGTCACTGAACCAAGTGGAAGAATTCTCCACTATAGACTGTACTGTCAGCCATTCCATATGTACGTGTTTAGGTGCACATATTCCACATCTCACTTTCACTGATGCGTACACATGTGTTTGGATAGGCTGTTTGGGTTGTAGCCTCTTCCTGAAGTTGTCTTGGCTCTCTCTCATCCTGAGGAGAGCTTTCAGATTCACAGAGGGCCTCTGGTTTACAGTTTCTATGAGAGTATTTGAGAATCACAGGTAGGACATCACCTGGGGTATTCCTGTTTCCTGTCTCACCCACTCTCTCCTGGTACCCCATAGCAGTCAGCTCACCCAAAAGGAAACCGTGGAAGAGCTGGGAGATGACTGATGGATAAACAAGTCTGAGATGCAAGTGGGGTCAAAATTGGAAACATTCCTTCCTGGGACCCTCATCTGGAATTTGCTCATAGAACCCTACAAAAAGCAACCACAGAGAGATAGGGTAGAGTGAGCGTCATGGCCAAGGACAGATCACACATAAGCCACATGAAGAGCATCACAGGAGCCTGCTAGACACCACCACAATCCTCTCTGCTGGCTTTGATGTAAGGTCCATCTTCTACATCACCATCTCAGTGCCCTTAACAACAGCACTCAGATCACATCACAAGACTAAAGTGCATCGGTGCCCAGTGTTAGCAGCACACTGGAAAGAGAACATTCTCAAAAACCATGAGGAAAGTTTTTACTTCAACTTAACAATATACACTTGTAGGAGGTACTTAAAGCCGTTCTGCTTGTGGCTAGGAAGAAAGTTCTGCATGCAAAGTACTTCCCACACAAGCATGAGGGCCTGAATTCAGATCCCAAGTACCAGGTAAAAAGTGAGGTGTGGTGTGTGTGTGTGTGTGTGTGTGTGTGCACGCACACGCACGCGCATTCCCCCAGATCTGGGGGGATAAGACAAGAGGATCCTTGGAGCTTGCTAGCTGGCCAGTCTAAACAAACTAGTGAGATTCAGGTTCAAATCCTGGTGTAAACATAAATAACATAAAGGATATTTGAGTAAACAACAAATTTGAGGTAAACATTGAAGCACACATGTACATACATATACCTCCACACACCACACAAGTGTTCTATCAGCTGACCCAGCAGCACCACCTTGAAGATGTCCTCCTAATAAAAAGCCAGAAATGTACACCAACCATCTGCAGAAACACTGTTCTGACCATACCACTGCAAAATTCAGGGCAACCTCAGAAATAAAATAACAGACTGCCAGTAAAAAGTCAGGAGACATTTAAAGGATGGGGAAATAGTCTGTGGCATGAAAAAGGTTAAAGCTAAGAAATATGAAACTGCTCGCACAGTGTGAGTTCATTTTTATTTAAATATGCATGATTCCCCCTAAGACAAATTCATCAACAGGAAAGGAATCCTGCAGACTGCCTTAAACGCTACAGGCTGTTGCCAATGCTATTGACTGCCTCCACAACCTAACCATAAGACCCTATTGCATATAGCTATGACAAAGAGCACAGAAAGAACTAGATGGTGCTAAGCTTGAAGCTTTACACCTTCCTGGTAGTGTTCATAGCACTAGAAGATGCTATGTGCACTACCAGAGGAGAACAGTAATTGTCAGTCCTACTGAGCTATGAACACTAATGACAAACCTGCAAGACATGCCCACTGGTGTAAAAGTGGTGTGAATGTTAGTGTGTGTGCGTGTGTGTGTGTGTGTGCATGTGTGTGTGCGTGCATGTGTGTGTGAGTGTGTGTGTGTGTGTGTGTGCATGTGTGTGTGTGTTCCCAGAACTGGGAGGAAAAAGACAAGAGGATATGAAACTCATACCTGATATTGTTAGTGAGGCCAAGACCCTGAGACTAGACAGGTCATGGGGTTCAGGGAAAAACCTACTACTTTCACTCTGCTAGATGAGCAGAGCAATACAATAACTCCTAATGACACATGGCTGTCAGAGTACTGCTCAGCCCGCATGCATCAGAGAAGCTTGTGGTGTAGATGGGAATTAACATGGAGACCTACAACTGGACAGTGTGCAGTGAATGAGAGAGTGTTGGGGTGACACTATGGGGTGTCTGTCACCCTTCCTCAAGGTTCCGTGATCTGTGCAGAAGAGAGAGTAGAGAGAAGCAGAGGTGGTAGACGCTATCAAGGAGATGGGAGGATGTGTGTATGAACTCGCAGAGACTGTAAGAACACGGACAAGACCTATAGCTCAAGTCAAACAAAATCTGAGTGTGAAAGAGGAAATGGTCACTAAGTCCCACCCCTAGCCTAGAAGCTATTTGCAATTGGCAGCTGCTAGGAGAAAGAAATTCAGTTTTCTCCAATAGAGTGATACTAAGTATATCAAGCACTCCAGGGTGGGCGCATGCTTAGGTGCAGACAGCCAATGCGGGCGCATGCTTAGGTGCAGACAGCCGATGCGGGCGCATGCTTAGGTGCAGACAGCCGATGCGGGCGCATGCTTAGGTGCAGACAGCCGATGCGGGCGCATGCTTAGGTGCAGACAGCCGACCCAAACTCAACTCCATGTTTTTAATGGATTTCGTCTTTCATTTTGGTTTCAGTTTTGTTTTTTTTTTTTTCAGAAAAGGAAAAGAGAATGAAGTTGATGGGGGAGGGGCACATCTTGCAGGAGGTGGGGAATGGGAAAGAGTAGGCTAAAAAACGTACTTTATGAAATTCTCAAAGAATGAATTGTAAAATCTAAAAATTAAATTAAAATGTTAAATATGAAACTACCTGCATGATGTGACTCTAGTTTTATGTAAGTGTGCACCAGTCCCTCTTGTATAAGCACACCACCAGGCAATCTACTAAAACAAACATAGAAAACTGTCAAAGGTCTCTGAACATAGGCTACCAACTTAATGTTCTATTTTCTTTCATTCCCATGTTCACGGTCCTCTAAAATTCTTACTGTGGATTTGCTCTCGCTTAAACAATGGGAGCCAGTTGGGACATGTCACGGTTTGATTATGAAATGGTCCGTTAGATTCGCAAGTTGTAGGCTTGGCCCTCAGCTGATGGCACTCCTTGATGAGGTTCTAGAAAGTTCCACCTGTGAGGTCTAACTAGAGACATAGGTCACCAGAGGGTTTTCCCTGGAGTACCTGACTCTTTCCTGTCTATTGGAATGCCATGTAGTGAAGTAAACAGTTCTGCCCCAGTCACACCCCAGCATCATGGTATTAGACATGAACTCAGGTCCAGAAACAGAGAATCAGGCTACCGCTGTCTGGAGCCTCTGCGACTGTGAGCCAGAACAAACTACCCCTCCCATGAGTGGCCTTGAAAGTGTGTCTCAGACGCAGTCATTGAAAAGCTAACACAGTGTACTATGGTAAAGCAGCCCTTGAGTCACAGACAGCAGAGTTATGTCCCTGATGGCTAATGCTATACCGTGTGTCCCATTGAAGTCTATGCTGTTGAACCCTAATGACAGATGAGCCTTGAGGTAGCAACATCCCTTAAGACATGCTAACATGGTATGTGTCTGACACACAATGCTTACAGTAGACAGTGGTCACAGGCAGTCCTCCTTGCCTCATATCTCTCAGGCTTATAAAGTCTCTTCCATCTTCCTCCAAAGCAGGTCAGAAGTCTACAGAGTAACTAATCTTCTGTCATTGGGCCGCCACATTCTCTAAGTTGGAAAAGAAACTCCTTAGGCCTGAAACAACTTCCCGGGAATAGAAAAGGCAATAGGAGCAAGTGAGGAAGGATGCATGTAGCCGCAGATATGTTGGTGTTGCCTATGCAGCCACCCTGAAGACTTACATGAGGTCCTAGCCCACTCACAAGAGAGAGGTCTGTCTGTCTGCCTTCTCAGAAAGAACAGTGCTTGGATGGAAAACCTCTCTTTGCCTGAATTTTCCCTTCTCTTGGAAGAAGAGCAGGAGGAGAAATGAATGATCCTAAACCCTACACTATCTGCTCCACCAGCGCCAGCTGGGTAGGCATGTGTGTTGGGTGTTTGAACCTGGCTCCTCCATGCCTCTTACAGGTTTATTCATCCTCTAATGGCATGTACCAATGAGGAAGGCACCCTCCCAGAAAGCCTGAGGTCAGCCAGCTCCTCGTGGGCACTGCATCTAATCTGTTTTCCCTATCCCCACTTCCCATTAACAGAGTTCACAGTCTAGTGTGTAACTAGCTCACAACATTGAGGCTAGAGGCTATTTGTCAGAACCACACAGGACAGTGGATCCTGACTATCCAACACTTGCCACTTTACAGAAGACACAAAACACATTACATCATTATATAAGAATGTTTTGTGCATTGTTTTGATATCATCAAACTTATTCAATTATATACTTACATATAAACATGTTTATAAATATGTCTTTCTCCCAGTTAATACTAGCAATGATAGCATATACAGCATAGGAAAAATATAAATAAGGTAGGATTTTAACACAACAATCTTCAAGTACACTAGACATCTTTATGCTTGGCTAGGAAAGATTATAAAGAAAGACAACTGGGCCCCAGGGACTTCTGATTGCAGCAAGAAAGGTAGCCTTTTAGTGACTTAAGTGTACATGAATCAGAAGTGTATGGGTCATGTTCTCAGCAAAACAAAGAAGCCAAGACTTAGAAGAAAAGGAGGCCTGGCAATCCCATTTCAGTTTGTTGAACCCAAGCATTTGAAAAATAGTTTGATTAATTTTGCCAACTGGAAACTCTGCCAATTTTCTAGTGTCCCTAAGCACTTACTAGCATTTTCCCAGATTGAATTTCCTATCCATATTTCTAAACGTTCTTGGCCACTCTGCCTGTAATTATTTGGAGTTCTTTGTGAGCACTGAGATAGCACACCTTGTTCTCTGAGAGTCGGTCCAATGTCACGTTGACTTCTGCACAGCTCTCTACCCCTACAAAATTCTTTCAAGAATATCCCTCCACTTCACAGGCACAGTAGTGCCCTGCGAGTTACAAACTGTCTCCCCTAGTAGATGTGTAAACTAAGTCTAAAAGAGATAAAAGAACCATATCAAAGCTGCACAGCCAGGAAAATGTGGATCGTGGATTGAAAAATTCTGATCTCCTGACCCAAATCCACACCACACCATAGGTATAAAGGTGACGCACTAAATTCCAAGTCTTTCTTAGCAGCTCCACACAGGGACCTTTGCAGGGGAGGGGAGGGGGGTACTTGCTGGAATAGTGTAACCAGAGACATCACAACAGACCCTACAAGGTCATACCAGGAGACAAGTCTCCCAGGATATAGTCCTCTGCCCTATGTAACTTCCTGCTTTCCTTTGACCTTGCTTCTGAACATACCACTTTATTCTTTCAAAAACATCTTTCCTCTCTGTGGGTTATAACCATATAAATAGAATGATTCATCATTCTAAAATTAACATAAATAGAAAGACTTCAGGTATAAGAATAGGCATGTAAATAACCAAAATGCCAGCTATAATCTGAGCAAACAGTGCTGTCAACAAATATATGTCTGTCCTACTTTTAACCAGTAGGTATCCTAGACTACCCAAGTTCAATATGTCAAGTAATGGGGAAAGTGATTAGTTATCTTTTATAATGCTTCCCAATTTAAAATCCAGGCACTTAACATTCTGTTTATATCCTACTTCCTGATCATTAATAAATGTGTTCAGAACTATTGAGTTTAATAATAATCTGTATGCAAAACATCCAGTCTTCTTCCCGCAGACAGGGCCCTGTTCTCTTTTCTACCACAAGCATAGTCGAGGCTATAAGCTATTTTTGTCATTTAATTTTAAATTCCCAGAATAACCCAGTCTATAACACTACCCTGAAGCTACAATGTATTGGGATCATCTAAAGCTCTTCATTTATGAATCCTGTGGCCAGGAGTACCCAGGAGCCAGTTATTAATTATCCAATAGCTGGCCCATCGTTGGAACAGAGGGACAGTTGAGGCATCTCTTCAGGGCTCTGAACTCTCTCTCTCTCTCATAGTCAAGAATTCCTGTCTTAGTCTGACAAAACATGAGAGGAAATGAAGAAATCCTAAAGGCAGGGGTACCTAAGACAATACTTCAGATCCATCTTTCTAGCCAAGACATAAATTGAGTTGAAGTGAATTCATAAAGATCTCTTGCAGATAGACAGAATCCTTTGTTACTAACGTGCATCCCACTCTCTTAGGAAACATGGTAAAGCCCTAGTCATGTGTTGGGTTTTAGACCAAGAGGAGCAGAGAGCCATTCTACTCTCATTTCTGTTATTTCAATAAAATGCCCGGGCAAAAAGCGACTTAGGGCAAAGAGTTTATTTGACTTCTCCTTCCAGGCTATGATACATGATTATAAGGAAGTCAAACCAGAAAGGTGAAGTATTGCATCCACAGTCAAGAAAGAGAAAATATAAGCACACAGGGCCTCATTTGATCTCAGATCATTTTCTCCTCTCTTGAATGTTTGCTACACGCTACCTACGGAATAGCGCCACCCACAGTGGACTGGGTCTTCTTACATCAATTAAGGATCAAGAGAATTCCCTCACAGTTATACCCACAGGTCAGTGTGACATACATGATTATTTCTTAAAATTCTCTTCCCAGGTGGCTCTTGTTTATGTAAGTTGATGTTAAAAACCAACCAGCAGGAGACCCTTGCCATCAAAGAGAGCTTACAGAGTGGCCAGAGAGTAAGAAGCAAACAAACGCTGCAGTCACCCAGTATGCTCAAATAGCTCCCACCATGAATGACACTTACACTGCCACCTCCCAAGACTGCCTCCACCTGGCCTCTCACTCATCCTAATTTCCATGGTTACTGGAGAATCACTCTTAGATAGTTCCTCATGGAACTTCTTGGGGAGGTGAAGCACCCTAGTCAGAAAAATGCAAAACATTGGTTAAAGTCCTGATCTCCTGACATCAAACCTAAACCAGGCCATAGGTATAAAGGGATGTTAAATTATCCTTTCTCAGTGAAGTTGTCCAGACAGGCACACACTACCTCAAGGCATGTATTAGAGTGTGTACAATGTAAGAGATCAGAATAGACCCTATACAGTAACAAGGTTGGGGTCTCCAAGAACGGAATTAACTGCCCCGAGTCTGTAGCTGTCTTTGACTCTCCTTAGTCTCACCAAACCCGAACCCTTGCGTCCTCTCACATCTCCCTGTCATTCTTCTTCAGCTGAGCCTAGTGCTGTGACTGTGTCTCCCACATGTCAGTGCGTTACTGCCCCTCAGGCTGCAGTCAGTTCTGCAGCTGATATTCTGGAAGTTCCTATGCTCATACAAATGAGGCAATCTATCAGGAGCCCCTGTGCTTCTCCAATCAACAGAGATGGAGAGGGGGCAGTTCCCCCACTGCTCAAGGTCTCAAATGCCAAGTCCTTCAGTCACATGTCACCCGCAGACCCCAGCAGTTGCTAGGGAGAGCTCATGCCTAAGGACGCTCATTGAAATATAGATAAATCCATCAAAATGAAGACCCACAGCGTCCATCCTCTCCTGCCTCAAGCAGTCCTTGTCTAAGGTGTCATTGCCTCGGCCCTGAACAAATCAGAGGATATTATTTTCAAAGCATTGAAGGCCTTGCAGAAATTCTCAGAGAAGCACGGGAACCTGTCCAGTTGTGTGGAGACCAGAGCTTTGTCACACAAAGACAACAACGCCGATGGCTTCTTTAGTGACATGTCCTTTATACACTCCCACCCAGGCCAAATAGCAGCCAGGTAGATGTTAATGAAGGTTGTTCCTGAGGACAGTTTTCCATCTTCCTCCCTAAAAGAAGTGAAAAGAAAAAGAAAAAGAAAAAGAAAAAGAAAAAGAAAAAGAAAGAAAGAAAGAAAGAAAGAAAGAAAGAAAGAAAGAAAGAAAGAAAGAAAGAAAGAAAGAAGAGAGGGGAGAGAAGGAGAGAGGGAGAAACGGAGGGAGAGGGGGAGAGAGGGGGGAGAGAGAGAGAGAGAGAGAGAGAGAGAGAGAGAGAGATTTCAAACTGATGATGTTTTAAAACCTTGATGTTCAATAAATACTTGATTTCTCTGAGGCTCCCTAGAGATAATTGTACAACTTTATGTTAACACACACACATAAACACACACATAAAATAGTCTAAGCAGCCTGCCCAAATATTCATGTAATTCACATTTCCCTCTCCAGAAAACAATGTTTAAATCAAGGATTGCTCCCATAAAAGACCACAAGGGCTTATTTTTTTTTAAAACAAAAATATACAGAGAGTTGAAGGAACCAGGGTCCACAAAGAAGAACATAAGACAGACCACGACAGACACCCGATGCATGTTTGTGAGTCCACGGATACAAATCAAAGTGCATCTAAGCACTTACAAGAGGCCTTCATTCCAATAAAAAGCAGAAACACAAGAAACTTTCTCTGAATTAGGAAACAATCTGAAAAAGGTAACAGCCACCAGGGTTTCCCTTGAGAAGCTCAGCTCTTAGAACACTCCAGCCCTCTGGGCCTCCATAGCAGGCATCTACTGGACAGAATCTTGCATGGCCCACCATTTATAGAGGCTCTCTCTTGCTGGCAGAGGCTCCCAGGTCAGGATTAGCAGGATGACATTGCCTTGTTAGACGCAGGCTGAGTCAGTGAACTAAGAGCTGGCTATGCTATCAGAAGGAACTCAGGATAATGCATTCTCTTCATTACTGATGGAAGCTAATGGGGATTGATGAATTGTTTCCCGTCCCCACGGGGAAAGGCATCTACCAAATTTTAGATTTCAATTGTGTGAGAAATTACTTCTGCAATTCAGCCAATTCAAGTGCATGGAACTGGCTTTGGGTTTTGTTTTTGAAATCTTAGCAGAGTGTGACAAAAATCAGAAAATACACTCGAGGCTTTGCCGCAGGGAGGAAGGAGCACGGGCCTGCTGGGAGAGGGCTCCTGTCGGAGCTCAGCCTGCACATTTGCAGGGCTCAGTCAGCCTGGGATGCTCAGACAGCATCAAGAGCTCACACAAATGCCGCTCACTCCCTGACCTAGAGGTCCACACAGGGGGAATCTTCTGGACCCTGCTGGCATTTCTCAGGCTCTGAGTAGAGTTGCTGGTCTCAAGTGCTCATCTTTCAAAGCTCTTCCTGGCTTCTGGGTCTGTGAGTAGACCCTCCAAGGTCACTTGTGTAGATAACTTTCCATTAAAAGATGCACACACATGCTCTCAGAGAGCTCTACCTTTCAGTCCACTGGCTCTATGATAAATCAAGCACCAAGGCTAATAAAGTTCTGCTGCAGTGGCTTCTAGACCATACGCACCCCCTGAAGACTACTGCCAGGAACTGCTCATCACACAGAAATCTGCCATGGTCATTCCTTTGTAAATCTTGAAAGCATTCTCTTTATTATGTTGGTATAGCCATAGTAACTATAGAAAGGCCCACTTTTGGGAGGTAGGGGATCCCGGGCTGTATAAATGATAAGAGGAAACAAGCAGGAATTTGTATGTATGGCTCTCTTCCCGATTACAGATGTGAACAGCTGCTTTTACTTCCTAACCACGAAGGACACATTAAACCAAAATAGGACCTTTCTCCTTTAAGTCACGATTGTCAGAGTATTTTATCACAGTGTCAGGAAAACAAACGAAGACAGGATGAGCTGAGTTTCTGCAGATGAGCAGCCAAGTTAGGATGCAAAGCAGAAAGCCGATACTCAGGGGCGTTCATGGGTGTCAGGTTAGCCAAGCACGTTAGGACCCTGAGACAAAGAGGCGTGGGGACCACTCCACATGGCACAGCAGGTCAAAGCAGCTAGGAAGAGGACCCCCACCTTTGATTCTCATGGAGTACTCCACCCATGATCCCACTGAGCAAGCCTCTACTGTCCTTTCCTCTGGTCACTTCTATCTCATCCTTCCTAACTTCTGGTAAATGTGTTAGCTTCATGTGGGACACAGAAGTCCAGGTGTGAGTCATTCCTGTTGTCAGTGACCCTGTGTTGACCTTAGCAGAATTTGCCACTTGGATCTGACTCTCTAGAGAGTCTCCCAGTCAACAGTGCATAAGCAAAGACTGTAGGTACCATTGGAAGCAGAAGAGTGACTTGTTGATGCCAGGCATGCTGGCCATCTCCTTACCTGCCAGAGTTGTCACAAGATGGCATGTAGATGTGGAGGAAGCCCAGGGCCACAGTAGCCAGGAGTGCAAAGCAGGAAGCTGGAAACCGTCTAGGCTTGCAGAGAACAGGGGGGCAGAAGGCAGATACAGATGTTCCCCATATTAGACACTGAGGTCAACAGCTCTCTTTGCTCTCCTGTCTTTTACAGGACCTACACAGGGAGATTAGAAATGATAGAAGTCAGGCCGGAGACATGCTTCAGTGGGTTAAAGTATTTGCCGCCAAGCCTTGATGACTGAGTTCAATTCCCAGGTCCATATGAAAAGAGGAAACTAACTCCCCAAAGCTGTCCCACAAACACACTGTGCCTGCATCTCACACACATACATACACACACACAGACACACACATAGGCACACAGACACCACATATACACACATATAGAGACATTGGACACATACACACACACATACATACATACACACACACAGAGACACACATACACGCACAGTCACAGACAGACAGACAGACAGACATAGACACAGACACACATATACACACAGATACACAGAGAGACATACATATGCACATACGAACAGACACAAATAGACACACACAGACACTCACACACATGCTTTCCTGTTAACACAGAAAACTAGTAAACTAGTATGGTGTACATAAAGAGAAGTGATTGACCCAATACATCTCTTAGTAGTTAAAGCATGCAGAATTGGGTAAAGTATTTATGTATATACTGGTATTTTTTTCAAACAAAACATGAAATTTTCACAAGTATTTTGAAATAAATCTTTTTGAAACCTTAGGAATTGTCAAAATGATAATGTTGATGCCAGGGATGTTAGTGCCTGCCTGCCGTCCCAGTACTTGGGAGGTAAAAACAAAAGGATGAATGCTTCAAGGCTAGACTCGGGTATATAACAACTTTGAGGCCAACATGGGCAGTTAGAGGGGTGGGGGAATGGAAGAAACTATATTATTCCAAGGCAACTTTCTGTAGACCATGTCAGATTCTAAGCAAAGGACCCCTACAGCACAGGCAAGGCTGCTGCTATCTCTATTAATGTACATGCATGGCACACATGGAGTGCTACAGGGTGGAGAGTGACCATGAATGCTGAACTCTCAGTACCTAGACAGACAGAAGAGTTCAGTGTGCGGCTGACAAAGCTGAGACTATTCCAGAAGCCAAAGGGCTGGACTGAGTCATAGCTGGTGGTAAGTGGCAAGAAATATGAAACAGTAGCTAACACTGTGAGTTTTAACTTAGCTCCAACATAAACAGAAGAAAGGAGCCATCAATCTGTACCGTGATATTTTCATCTAAGAATGAAGCCTTGTTTAGGGACCCTTGTGCATAAACAGATGCAAGCTGACGTGGTCCCCAAGGTTCTGTGGTTCCCCAGAACTTTACAAACCTCAAAGATAAGAAACTGAGTCTGGAGACAGGCGGTGCTGCCTTCTTCCATCAGTAAATAGGGCTGTGGACAAATTAATTTGTTGAACCAGAGTTGTTTGTTTTGTTTTATTTTATTTCTAAAGCAAAGAATGTTAATGTCAGCATTACAGCATAGGTCACATCTTCCAGAATGTGTGTGTGCTGGAATGGTACTCTCCTGATCGTGTCTAGCCGAATCCCCTTAGCCCATCTAGGGGAGAATCTGGAGTCTGCAGATTGTAAACTGAAGGAAGAGAATGTGAGATTGTTGAGAGCCATGCTTCTATTTGTCCAAAGGCAACCAGGGCCAAGACAAAGAGCTGCAGGAAGGAAATGGAAAAGAATCAAGCTGGTTTGGATATGCTTGGGAAGCTGTGTGCTGAGCCACAGGCCTCATGCTCATTATCACCTATAGAACCTGCTGGAAGGGGATGCTGTAGTAGAGTGACCACAAGGAAAGGAGATACAAATATTCCCACTATCTTTAGTTCCTAACATTGTACAATTTGCTGAAGATGTGACACAGAGGATGGGTTTGTGAGATCTCTGTTGGACACCTTTCTACTTTATATTCTTTATACTTTTAAAAAATGGGGATTTCATGCAGCAGTAAATACGTTGATCAGATGATCTTCATTGGACAAGGTGACATAGAAAATGGACATAAGAGAAACAGGAAGGAAAAAAGTCACATATTGGAGCTTGGTGAAGACAAGTCTGGCCACTGAGCACTGAATTTGTTGCTTAAGACCCACAGAGCTCTAAGCAGGTGAGAAAATGATTCTGTTACTGTCACTCAGACTGGCAGTGGGGCTTAAGTTTGTGCTAACAAATTTTTTCTTAAATCCATCCAGTGGCAAAGGGCAAAGAATAGAAAGGCAACTGACAAATTGAACATCTATTATGTGCCCTGGTTGATGTACACATACACACACACACACACACACACACACACACACACACACATGCGCGCGCGCGCGCGTGTGTGTGTGTGTGTGTGTGTGTGTGTGTGTGTGTGTGTGTGTGTGTGTATGTGTATGTGTGTGTGTGTGCTGACAAAAATTTGTATGCACCACATGAGGGCAAGAGGTCAGAAGAGAGCATTGGTTACCCTGGAACAAGAATTATAAGTGGTTGTAAGGTGACATATGAGTCTTAGGAACTGAACCTGGATCCTCTGTAAGAGCATGTAGCCTCCTAACTGCTAAGCCATCTCTGCAGCCCCCAGGTTCAGTAGCAATAATACAATTATCATGTACTTTTAACACAGAGACTTGGGTATGATCAGTGCACATGACCAATGCACTGGCAGTGAGAGATGTGGCCAGTGGTGGACATGGCTAACGATGCACATGGTCAGGAGTGGACACAGGAAGCCCAGGCTGTGTAACGGAGGCTTAGGAGGGAGCCCAACACTCACTGTGTGCTGTTCCTGGTAAGATGGATGCATAAGTATACAAAGTCATCAATAAAGAACAGCAGGGCCCTAGTTCCATGGCTCCTGCTGTTCAGGTAGACTTGGAAGGTGAAGTTCACCTGGCTCAGGGCCAGGAGAGATGAGCAGCCTTAGCCCCCAATACCCCAGATGATTGACAGGCCTAAGCTGCCAAGGCCTCTTCTTCCTACAACCACCTTAGCTTAGATCCCATTGTCCTGCGCTATCTAGTCATGCAGTCTGGCCCAACCCCGGACATATGAACTGCCAGTGGGTAACCCTGTACAAGCTACCTGATCTCTTCTGTGGCTAGATGTCCTTGTGCTGGTAAAGGAAGAGGGAAAGGAGGAAGGAGAGATGGCAAAGGAGGAAAAGGAAAAAGGAGGAAAGGGAAGAGGAAAGAGGAGGAGGAAGAGGAGGGGGAGGAAGAGAAAGACCACATGAAATCAAGTTCATGTCACTTTTCCAGAGGTCCAGAAACCAGCTTGTCGCTTCTTGCTCCAACTCTACAGGTCCTACCCATGTCCTTCTCGCTTCTCAGAGGAGACTCCTAGCCCAAGGGTGACAGAACCTGTCTGTGCAACTCAAGAGGAGTTGGTGTCCTGGGGGCCATTTTCTGTCCACCATATCTCCGTGCTCCATGGGCTGAGTCTCTGAGGACAATTAGTTCTGGACTCTGAGAACAGATTGATTTCACACAGGGGACAAAAGAGCTTCCAACAGAGCTCAGGACAGCAAGGACGCCAGCAAAGGACAATCAGAATCTTCGGTATCTTTAAGTTCTTGCCAGCAAGAGCTTCAGTCCAAAGCACAGACCTACCCTCCCTACCAGTGGGAGAAGCCAATCAGTCACTGCCCATGGCATATTTTCAATAGACAGATATCTCTACAGTTCCAAATGTTACAGGTACTTAATTCCTGGGTCTCCAGTTTTTCTTTACATTTTGGTTCTTCATACCCTCAATCTTTCAGCATAAGAAATTCATGCTTTGTCCATTCATACAGGTATGTAAAATAGGTATACATATCAAACATTTACTGTGAATAAGTCATAAAGAAATTTTAAAGTAGTTTTTTGATATATACATCCTTTTATCATTTAGTAAAGAGAAAAGCAAATGTATATACTAATGAGATGTATTTGCTTATTCTTACAGAATGAATTAAATATTGGGGATTATTTGTTACTGCAGGATGGAGAGGAAGCATATTTAGTGTTTCTCAGAGATGATCGGTATTTGCTGCCAATTCACAACTACAAAGTACAGTATTAGAAGTATGATTAGGGCTATTTCAGACTGGTTGGGAATTCTGCTCTGATCCCAAGCCAAAATGTAATGTTTGCTTGTTTATTTTTATGAAACTCAAGCCAGCCATTCAAATGGCAATTGTTACAACCAAACTTTGCAATGCACTACAACCCAAAGATCCACTAATTTCATACTTAGATGCCGGTGACAACTGACGACTTCTGTTCTCTGAAACTAAGCCATTCTGTTTAATTAAGAGTGGGAAACCCTGTTAGGAACAGTGAACACCGCAGTTCATAGCACACAATGAATCTCAAGGCCGAGCTGGAGGCCGCAGGCAGCGTTGGCTGGGGTTGTGTATTTGACACTATGCACAGTACAAAATGCATTGTAGTTGTGTGTTCAAAACCCAAGCTGCAGTGATAACACACAACACAACACAACACGGGCAAGGGCTGCCAGAAGACTTCCACCTGGTTACCAATCCGGTTGTGAATGAATTTTTGATAGTTGTAAATTCAGAAACCTGTTGCCATTGTGTGTGTTTGTGTGTGTGTGTGTGTGTGTGTGTGTGTGTGTGATCCCCAACACTCAGTTATACAACTCCATATGGGGCCATGACTCACAGTTCAGAAACTGTGCCCCAAAGAAACTTATTTCATGGATTCCTAGACAGGGCAAGATAGGCACTAAGGGATGAGTTCTGGCTTCTAATAAAGTAATCAATGGAAAATCACCTTAGGAGGAATATAAATAGTCACTCACAGGTTCCCCCAGGACCTCATAAGAAAATCACCTCTGATTAGAAAAAGGACAAAGAAAAGAAGAATAGCTGGAGAATGGAAAAATCTATTTGTTCCCATAGGCAAAGAAAGTCTCACATCCTCTCCTATACTCTAAGTTCTCAGTTCTTCGTCCAGGAAGCTGGGAGAAGCGAAGAGGTCCTTTAGGGGGTCTTCCTAGTACCACATCTGCATCTTTGATTCTGCTACCTGGGCCCTCAGCTCTTCACTCAGAGGTCTCCAAGGTCTATGAAAATGGTAGCCAGATTAGTTCTGCCTTCTCTAGAAATTAAAGGACTTCTGGAAAAAGCCAGGCTAAGCCTTGCCGTGTCTCGGCGTTGCCTGGCAGCACCAGGGTCTCGGCGTTGTCTGTTCCTTCCCCACCTCCTTGGAGCCCTTTCGTCACAACTGGCTGCAGCTGTGGCTTCAACCAAAACAGGTTCTGAGAGATACCACTCTTTGGGAAGAAAGTGGCTAGCGTACAGAATTTCACTTGTGTTCTGCATCATAGATGCAGCTTGTGTTGCGCATCATGGATGGCCATCTGTGGAGGACACTGGCCATCAAGACTCTGTACTCACACGATACTTACCCAGGAATTATCCTCAAGAGCCCCTGTCAGCACTGGCAAGGGTGACCATAGACCTCGACTTTTCCTTGTGGAAATTGGTTCTGTTTTGCTGCTAAGCATGACACATGGCCATGCCACATGATCTGGTTCCCACATTCAACCTCAACTTGAATCTAATATGCATCCGGAACTTCTTTGAGTTCCCGATGTCCCACAGTTGAGTGGCTCAGACCTGAAGACAGAGCTCCATCTATTTCTGGGAAGGATAAGAGTAAAAGAAGATTTCTCAATGGCAGCACCAGGGTCATGGTATCTCACACCTGAGACGCGGCAAGTGGACCGACCAGGTCAGCTCTCTCTTGGTCTTATGAAGCCACCAATATCATCATAGGAGTCTCTTTCCTCAAGGGCCCCATCTCCAAACTCTATTAACATATGTGGTGTTTGGAAAGAGAATAGTCCCCACAAGCTCAAAGGGAGTGGTGTCATTAGGAGGTGTGGCTTGGTTTGAAGAAGTGTGTCACTGGGTAGGAGGTGTGGCTTGGTTTGAAGAAGTGTGTCACTAGGGCTGGGTTTTGAGGTCTCAGTGTGTCTCCCTTCACTTCCTGCTGCCTTTTGGATCAAGATGTAGAGCTCTCAGCTCCTTCTCCAGCACTGTGTCTGCCTTGCTTTCTGTCATGACGAAAATAGGCTAAACCTCTGAACTGTTAAGTCAGCCCTAATTAAATGTTTTCCTTTTTAAAAAGTTACTGTGGTCATGGTGTCTCTTTACAGCAATAGAAACTCTAACTAAGATAACATATGACTGGGATTTCTAGAGGGGATCAAAAGCCAGACTATAGCTCATGTTTACAGCATCCCTAGTTCCTCTGAACTAGATGTCAGACGAAAAATCCACCATGCTAATGTGATGACAATATAAACTGTCTCCAGAAATCGTCAAATGTCCCTTGAGGATAAAATTGCCCCCGTGGAGAGCACTAGTTTAGAAGAAAGGGAATGGTGGGAAGAGATGAAGGATGTGACTGCAGACGGCGGGGCCTGAAAAGCGTCAATCAATCTCAGGCCATCTCTGTGACACATCTGCAGAGCTCACCTGGAAGAACCAGGAACTCCAGCTTAAATAAATAAATAAATAAATAAATAAATAAATAAATAAATAAATTGATCAGTTTTGCAATTCTGTGTCTAATCACATTCAGAGTCATCCTGGGGCACACAAGGACAGTCTCATAATGGGCACTTCTTCAAACTACTGAGCATCGAGTGGGAGAAAAATAGAAATCCATAGGAAGGGACCAAAGTGAAGCTGGGAAATCTGCAAAGCATCTGCCAGCGCTGGCAACGACCGCTCACCCATCACCCTGACATCCCCTCCAACAAAGACCACGCTCGTGGAACAAAGAAAATGATTTCTCCACATAAGAAATCTGTCTTAAAAACTCCTCATCACAAGCTGCATGTTCACTGCAGCCTTGCTTCTCTTAGCAAACTGGAAACCCTGCCACCCCACCTAAGACATAGGTTAAAACCCACTCAGATGCCCAGTAATATCACATGAAGCTGCTTTTACAATGCAGCAGGTCTGCCTAGGCAGACAGGCTGGGGACGCAAGCAAGCCCTGCTTGTTAGACGAGAAGAGCAAAGTACAGCGGTGTCTGTGACGGTTTCCATTTCTGGGAAGAGGGAATGAGGACTGAAGGGCACAAATGCAGAGCTCCTTGGTGTTTTTTTCTTGGCCATTACACTAATTTGAATCTTTCTGCATAATGAGGCACACTTCCAAAACAAGAAATGGACGTGGACCATCTTCAAAAAGAAAATGTTGCAAGGTGACCCAGGGAAAACGCAATTTTGCTAAAAGTTCTTGGCAGCCAAACCCAGCTGGCTGCTCACTGAGGTCTTCTGCCTTTAAATTTAATGCGCTCCTAAAGTCTTCCAGTGCATGCAAATTCTGGATAATCGGAAGTTGAAACAGTTGGCAGGTTTTATGTGACTATTACATTATCGTGGGGACTTACTCAGGACTAATAATCCACTTTGCACAGTGAAGTAAGACATCTACTATCTTCCAACTGAACGAATTTGCTGCATCCATCCACACCATCAACACAGCAAATTGGCTCTTGGGGGAGGGGGAGGATCTAAGAAATAAACGGGATGAGATTAGCTGATAGCACATGAGAAATTAAAAAAGATTCTCCCTTGTTTAATGAGTGTTCTGTGCTGATGTGTACCTTGGGCACAAACTCCACAGCCAGTCCTACAACACCTAGAAGAAGCTCCATTCCCAGGCGTTCTAACACACCCAGAATCATAGGATCACAGGATCACAGAAGCTTGGCCAAACCAGTATCTCAGGGTCCCAGAGGCAGGTTGACTCCCAGGAACTCTGACATACCCAAGACCTCAGGATCACAGGATTCCAGAATCACAGAATCACAGAGAAAGCTGAACTCTGAGGAGTTCTGACCCAACCAGGATCACAGGAAGGACAGGCTCCAGTCACATATAGCCAGGACAAGTAGCACTAGCAATAATCAGATGGCGGGAGGCAAGCACAAGAACATAAGCAACAGAAACCAAGGTTACTCGGCATCATTAGAATCCAATTCTCCCACCATAGCAAGTCCTGGATATACCATCACACTGAAAAAGCAAGATTTGGATCTAAAATTACTCTCATGACGGTGATAGAGGACTTTAAGAAGGACATTAAAAACTCCCTTAAAGAAATACAGGAGAACACAGTAAACAGCTAGAAGCCCTTAAAGGGGAAACACAAATATCTCTTAAAGAATTACAGGGAAACACAATCAAAGAGGTAAAAGAAATGAACAAAACCATCTAAGATCTAAAAATGGAAATGGAAACAATAAAGAAATCACAAAGGGAGACAACCCTAGAGTTAGAAAACCCAGGAAAGAGATCAGGAGTCATAGATGCAAGCATCATCAACAGAATACAAGAGATAGAAGAGAGAATGCCAGGTGCAGAAGATACCATAGAAAACATTGACACAACAGTCAAAGAAAATGCAAAAGCAAAAAGCTCCTAACCCAAAACATCCAGGAAATCCTTGACACAATGAGAAGACCAAATCTAAGGATAATAGGTATAGAAGAGACTGAATATTCTCAACTCAAAGGGCCAAGGAATATCTTCAACAAAATACAGAAGAAAACTTCCCTAATCTAAAGAAAGAGATGCCTGTGAACATACAAGAAGCCTCAACCAGGAAAGAAACTCCTCCCATGACATAATAATCAAAGCACCAAACGCACTAAACAAAGAAAGAATATTAAAGCAGTAAGGGAAAAAGGCCAAGTAACATATAAAGGCAGACCTATCAGAATTACACCAGATTTCTCACCAGAGACTATGAAAGCTAGAAGATCTGGGCTGATGTCATACAGACCCTAAGAGAACACAAATGCCAACCCAGGCTACTATACCCAGCAAAACTTTCAATTACCATAGACAGAGAAAAACCAAGATATTCCATGACAAAATCTAATTACACAATATCTTTCCATAAATCTAGCCCTACAAAGGATAATGAAAAACACCAACACAAGGAGGGAAACTATACCCTAGAAAAAGCAAGAAAATAATCTTTCAACAAACTCAAAAGAAGATAGCCACACAAACATAATTTCACCTCTAACAACAAAAATAATAGGAAGTAATAATCACTTTTCCTTAATATCTCTTAACATCAATGGACTCAATTCCCCCAAAAAAGACATAGACTAACAAACTGGAAATGTAAACAGGACCCAGCATTTTGCTGCATACAGGAAACGCATCTCAGTGACAAAGGCAGACACTACTTCAGAGTAAAAAGTTGGAAAACAATTGTCCAAGTGATGGTCCCAAGAAACAAGCTGGAGTAGCCATTCTAATATCAAATAAAATTAACTGTCAACCAAAAGTTATCAAAAAAAAAAAAAAAAAGATAAAGAAGGACACTTCATACTGGTCAAAAGAAAAATCTACCAAGATGAACTCTCAATTCTGAACATCTATGCTCCAAATACAAGGGCACCCACATTCATAAAAGAAACTTGACTTGAAAGAGTAGTACGTAACCAAAGACAAACTGGAGTCCCTTGTGTCAGGAGGGAAAGTGACAAACTGGAGTCCCTTGTGTCAGGAGGGAAAGTGAAACTTTAAACTAACCGATGGCCCGAGCTACGGGGCAAGCCTTTCCTGGAACAATCACAGAATAGCCCAACGCCCTCTGAATGTCACAGCGATCTCTGTGGAATGTCTCAACGCCCTAGGAGGTTGCCTAAGGTAGCACATGACTTAACTGTTAGGTAGATTACCTCCCCCTCCCCCCCCTTGTCTCTTACCTGGGTATCTTGCTGATGTTTAAACTAGCCAATCATGTGAAACCGCGCCAATTTCCCCAACCCCCCTACCCCATTGCTATAAAAGCTCCTAATTTTCGAGCCTCGTGGTTGAACCCCTGTCCCCTATGTGGGATACGGGGTTGTCCCAGAGCTCCGATTAAAATCCCTCTTGCAGTTTGCATCAAGACAGGTCTCTCGTGGGTTCTTGGGATGCGAGAACAGCCCGTGTTTGGAATAGGGGTATTTCTGGTTTGATCTTACAGACTAATGCTCAAGGCACACATGCATGCTGCACAATAATAGTGGGAGATTTCATCACCCCACTCTCAGAAATGGACAGATCCTGGAAACAGAAACTAAACAGAGACACAGTAAAACTAACAGAAGTTATGAACCAAATGGATGTAACAAATTTATAGAAAGTTTCATCCTAAAGCAAAAGAATATACCTTCTTCTCAGCACCTCACAGTACATTCTACAAAATTTACAGTATAATTGGTCACAAAACAGGCCTCAACAGATACAAGAAGATTGAAATAACCCCATGCACCCTATTAGATCACCACAGACTAAGGGTGGTCTTAAGTTCCAGCAAAAATAAAGGAAAGCACACATATACATGGAAGCTGAACAATGCTCTACTCAATAAAGAAAGAAGAAATAAAGAAAGAAATTAAAGGCTTATAAGAATTTAATGAAAATGAACACATAGCATATCAAACCTTATGGGACACAATGAAAGCAGTGGTAGGAGGAAAACTCATAGCTCTAAGTACCTCCCAAAAGAAACTGAAGAGAGCTTACACTAGCAACTTGACAGCACACCTGAAAGCTTTAGAACAACAACAACAACAACAACAACAAACACCCCCCCCCCCCCCCCCCGCAAATCCACCCAAGAGGAGTAGACGGCAGGAAATAATTAAACCAAACAGAAACAAAAAGAACTATACAAAGAATCAACAAAACCAGGAGCTGGTTCTTTGAGGAAATCAACAAGATAGATAAACCCTTAGCCAGACTAACCAGAGGGCACAGAGACAGTATCCAAATTAATAAAATCAGAAATGAAAAGGGAGACATAACAACGTATATCTTTAACTATTCTGTTCATTGAATATCAACAGTTAAAAATATTAAAATCATGTTCTAAAAAAAAAAAGATTCTCTCTCAAGTCTAGGGTCCAACACAATTTTTTCACCAGCAGCCATTCAGACTCCATTATTTTCAAAGTATTGAAATGTAAATCTCTTTGTGTAACAGCAAAGGATGTGTTTTCTAAACTCAAGTTCTGTCCCTCACCCAGGGGAGAACCGCATAGGTCAAAGGCAAAGAAGATAAACAGCCATTAACAATGAGAATGGAAGGCGGGCCCTTAAGTGATGTTCTAAATAGATGAAACCAGATGGTTTGTTAAATTTTTTTAAGTTTCAGACGCAAAGAAAAATGTCATCAAATTTTATCAAATGACTGACTTCTTATCATATAGTTAACTTTCAAAGTGTACCTAAAGAGCTTTGTAATAGAAAATTAGGCCATTTTGAAACAGAATGGCCTCTGCTCTAGAGCTGTGTGGCCTGGCTATGTCTACACCGTGCCACTCGGGTCTGTGTCTGTCTGCTTTGTATGCAAATTCTTCTGGGAAGATCAGAGTCCTGCCGGGAATCTCTCTGATTTGGCCCGATAGTCTCTAGTGCTTGCATTAACTCTCAAACCCTGGGACAAAAGTGAGATTCCTATTAACATATCAAAGCTGAGCTGGCCGCCAGGATCTCCCAGCATCCTTCAGTCCCTACCCTGCCCTCTTATGCACCCCACCCCCACCTAACCCTCTAACTTTCCAGTTGCTACCTCTGGTCCTTGCCCCTGCCTCCTCTCGTCACATGGATCAGAGTGATGTCCTCTCTGGACTCTCCCAGATATCTCTGTGCTCCCTTTTATCTACAATAAATGTCTCCCCCATCCACCACCATACCTAGTAGCTGTCATGTCTTTTCCTTTTTTTTTTCCATTCAGCATAGACATTTGATATCTTTAAATATTTGGCCCACCTTTCTCAGAAACATTCTCCTTTACAAAGCTAGAACAGTTACCAAGTACAACCTATAGGCAGGCCCATTTTACATTCCTCTCGGTCGATTGTTAAAATAGGGTATTTTCTATTGTTAATGTTTGGATGGATATAGGTCTTCCAAATGTGTGGAGGGAGTAGCTGAGGCAGGTGAATGAAAAAGTGAAACAAAAGGAGGACATGACCACCTCCTTAAGTGTGGAGGAGATTTTTGCTGTAGATAGAAGTCAGGAAGCTGGCAGAGCGAAGAGCCTAGGCTGGACACGGCCGCCGGCAGACTAACCTACCCAAAGGAGGCAGAGAGGGGCTGACCATGAGAAGGTCCTGGAGCCAGCTGGAAAGTTAGAGGGTTAGGTGGGGGTAGGGTGCATAAGAGGGCAGGGTAGGGACTGAAGGATGCTGGGAGATCTTGGCGGCCAGCTCAGCTTTGATATGTTAATAGAAATCTCACTTTTGTCCCAGGGTTTGAGAGTTAAAGCTAGCACTGGAGAACGTTTATTGTAGATAAAAGGGAGCACAGAGATATATAGGGATCAGGCTGGGGGAAGGGCAGCAGAAGCCCTGTCCCTTGGAAGGAGAGGCTTGGGGGAGTGATCTGGGGGAGAAGTGGTGGGAGGGGCCACAGGTACTAAGTGTTTTGGAAACAGCAGGCCACCATCAGCTTTAATATGTTTATAGGCACCTCAGCCATTTGTGGGTGATCTAACCGCAGGGTCATGGGCTGAGACTATCTAGTACATGTCCTCCCCTCAACCACATTACCTCATCTGTTTGCCCAAATGGAAGAAAGCCAAAGAAGGATTAAAATACAACTGCTAGCAAGTCATCAGCCTGCTCAGTCTCCTGCTCTCCAGTCCACAGGCACTCAAGTGTCCTATCATAGTGAGCTGTGCTCGCCCGGAGTCTACAGAGAGAGGACACGAAGCCTGGAATGACCCCTGTGAGCTGCCCACGACCCTGCAGCTTCTCATCAGGACTGAGCGTGCAGCGTGAACAGACGTAGTCCAGAGCCAAAGCTCAAAACACTGCAGCCAGAGCGAAGATCTACCGGTTCACAACACCCACCAGGAGAAGACGCCAGCTATTTTCCTGCAATTACACTGTTGCCACCCACCCTCTGTGTCAGCTGAATAAACGAATGAGCCCAATGGGCCGGAACCACAAACCAGATGCAAGCTAGCACCAGTCACCCCCGGAGGGAAAGGGCGAAGAAATAGGTCGAACACAGCGCCATTTTGGTTGGGTCTGGGAAGAAAACCCCTCTAAGAAAAACGAAGAAGGAACATAGTGCTGGGCTCATCCCCTCACTCCCACTAGCTAGAACCCCTCATGGCAGGACCCATTAATTTAACTTTTGGATGTCTGGAACCCAGCCAAGATCTGCTCCCTCCATATGCTTAGCAAAGTGCGGAGCGATCACTCTGAATACTGCTGACAGGCGCCATGATGGCTCAGGGCAGAGTCTTAGTGGTCTCAATGTCTCCAATTTATCACTTGATTTTGAGGACCCCCTCCCTCCTGCCCTGTATGTACTGTATTTGTAGAAGGTCTTGGCCTTCCAGGAGGTTCCAGGGCTTGATGCCCACCCTCAGTAATTGTTTTCTTTGGTCTGCTTTGCTCTCAACTAGCCAGAGTTCTACTCATCATGTCTCTCACGTTCAGGCTGTCAAAGGAAGAAGCCAAACATCTCAGTCATGGTACTTCCTGGGCTCTGTTTATTCTAGCCAGTGAGCAGATCTGAGGAGATGTAGTGATAGTCGGAAAGCAGTGGGTTCTTGCAGTAGTCACCAGTGAAAGGATGTGGTTAGATGACTTTGTGAATCCCCACCCCACTCCCAAGTACCCACCCCACACTCATGTCCCTCTTTACTACGCATACACAGAAAGAAGCATATCCATGCATACTTACACTCACATACACACAGGCACACATATATATACATAAACATAAGTAGGCACACACATACACATGAAGACACATGCATGCTAACTCATATACATATATATATTCTCATATATACACAAGCACACATGTATCTTCATAGACATTCATTCACACATATGTGTAAGCACATAATCATGCACACGTGTGCACCTGTGAATGCATACATGCACACATACATGAATGTAAATACATATGTATACACATATACAGGAACTCATACATACATAAACATGTATACACATTAGCATACATAGAAGTACTTAAGTATACACATATATACAGGCTCGTAAGTACATATACATGCATATACGTATGCACGCAGGCAGGCACGTACACAGATATGCATACACACAGTTTAGTTCTGCGTTCCAAATCTGCACAGCATTCCAATTTGGATTGATCCTAGCCTGTGCCTTGGCTGGCCTTGTTCAGCTTGACTTTAGAAATGCCCAGGCCCACTCAAGCCCTGTGTTTACTGCCCATCAATTATCAGGCTTGACTCAAACTCTTCCCAGCACGGCAGCTCCTTCCTCGTAAAGTTTAAAATGTGTTGAATAAATGAATTGATCTAGTTACACACAGCCTGGCAAGTCATTGAACCTCGCTGCGCTTCAGTTTCTCCATCTGCAAATGAGAAGAGCCCCAGCTGTCTCACGGGACCGAGGCAGGGATCATGGGAACGTGGCTGGCCAGTATTCACAAATATTTGTCCCTGCAGTTAAACTCATGGGTGGCTATTGACGCCTCACTATTGATAAGGTCTTTATTGACAGTGGTCCTGCCAGATGCTACAAGATACAAGAAGCAACGAAGGCAGAAGGGTCAGGCCACATAAGAAGCTCTTTGCCATGGCAACGGTGTGTATCGCTGTGTGTGACAGACCAATCCCAGAACCCCTGCTTCAGCAGAGGGGCTCACCTGATCCATGTGCACTTCTGAGAGCTCCCATGTTTTGCTTTATTGTGAATTTATGCAACACAGGGCACAAGATTTCATGCAGCAGAACAGGGAAAGAAGAGTGCCTAGGTATGCCTCCTCCATAAATTCTGCAGATCTCTGTTCTCCTCGAGCTCGGTTCCAACAGCACACCTGCCCCCAACCCCAGGATGCTACTGCCTCTGTTCTCCCATACCTGCTGCCAAGACTCACCATATGTGACTCCACCCTCTTTCAGAAGTAGCAACTGTAAGAGGATGTGGAAATAAGACCAGGAAAAACCTCATAACCACAAGGATAGAACTTACTCTGTCCCCAGAAAATGGTCTATATGTGGACACGACTAAATTTGAATCCTACACAACTTAAGAGGGCTCCTGAAGAAAACAATCACAAAATGTTAAATAGGAAATTAGGCATGAATGTGGGTCTCACTTAGAATGAATGAGTAAAAGCACATCACTTGAGACTTAGAGCCCCTTCCTACGGGTCCTCCTGATCAGCCATTCATCTCCTCATAGAAAGGCTTCCAGGAAAAGGCCAGGTCCTCCATCCAGAACCCAGACTACCCTCAGCAGCCCTAGAACCACTGGACACACACAGCTTCTTCTTCATCTCGCTGCAAAGTGTACAGTGTCTCCAGAACTAGGACTTGGCTCTCCCTACCTGTCCATGCACCCGTTGAAGAAAGAGCAGGTGAAACTCACCTGAACAGATTTTGTTGGACTGAAAAAGATCAAGAATAAAGCCCCAGATCCCTTCTAATTGTTGGGAAGCTGGAGGGGTAACGCTGTATCCCTGTTTGGCATCCATTCTGATCGGCACAGTGGTGTTTCAGTATCATCCTCTGTCAGGGCAGTAGAGAACACCCTGGGAGTCTGTCATATGCGCCTCTCTCTGTCCTCTATGTTGGTCACCTTCTGCCATGTTCCCCTCCTCTCAGTGTACAGGCTATATCCTGTAAGGACCACTCCCCCTGCCTCTGCCTATACCTACAATCTGCAGAACTCTCATTGGACAACAGATGTGCCCATTATTGGCCAGTGAGTCTCATCCTTATACCTAATCTTCCAGGCCATCCTATAACAGCAGACCATGGAGTCAGCCCAGTCATGTTGATCAAAGTCATAATTGCCAATCCTTAGCAGAATTCAGTCTTCATAAAAAATGTTTCCCAGCATATCCATATCCCTACCTGGAACTCTATAGGATGAATGACTAACAAAGGAACAAGTGCATTGTGAGTGTGTATATACATATATAAGGTATCAGCACACTTTTACTGAAAACTACAATATTGTGAAAATTGTCAATACAAACAGTTGGTCTTTTGAAGGATGACATTGGATGTCTATTTGCTCTGGGACAATTCATGTACCCTTTTTATTACTTAGCTCCCTTGACAGTACAACCTACCCATGGGAACTTAAAGGAGCAGAGGAATTTAAATTAGTGCAGTGTAGGCACTCAAAGACATTAGAGCTACCACTCTGGCTTGTCTGCCCAACTTACGTGTAGGAATGGAGCTGAACTTCTCTTAGTAATATAGCCATAGGATAGGGGTCACAATGTCACCATCTTTACATTCAGGTCCTCCTGCCCCAGAGAGATACCATCCTCTTGGCCTCTCTTTTCCCAGAGGTTTAACCTCACCCATTAGCTTGAACCCCTGACCATGGAAAGTATGTGGGAACATTCTCTACAGTCGGGAAATATCCCCAAGTCATCATCCCATGTTCTGATGGACTGCAAGGCAACCCCTTGGGTTTGTGGCATGATAGGTGTGACTTTAAGGCTAGAAATCAAGACATTGGCATGCCCAAGGCAGAACTTACTGATCTTAAGATGACACAGGAGTGTCACAAGTGGTTTAGCACTGCCCTGGGACAGGCACTGTCTCTCCAGCACTTATTCCCATCCACGCTGTCCCTGATGCTCTACAGGGGCTTCCTGGCAGATAGGAATCTCACATCTTCTTTTACTTACCCTCCCATTCTATAAGTACCCCTTATTAAAACGCTTAAATGAGAGACTGGGAAAGATAGAGCAGAAATTTTGTATCAAAAGGCTTACAGCCAAAAAAGAAGTTCAGTAAGTTGTTTAGCTGGGTTGTGAGTAAGAGGTATCAGATGTTCCAAAGCAATCTAGACCAAACCTGAGGGTTCTCTAAGAAGGTCGCTTGCTGAGCTACGGTTGGAAGTACGAGGCAAACAAGAAATGTCTTTGTTTCTCGGCATTTTTGACAGTCCCCTGCCTTCAGTCTTCTGTGCAGGTTTCAGAAACCAGTAATTAATTAATAACAATGTTTGAAAAAAATGGAGAGATCCTAGTGGGTGGGCTGCCTGCCTGGGTAGAGTTCTGAGGTTCTCAATGCCTCTATTTAAAACTGCCTGAGCCATGCGCGCCAAACTGAAGTGCAGCAATCCATCTTAGGGATACAAATGTTGGTTCCAAGAATATTTTTCAACTTTGAGTCTTAATTAGAAAACCATAAGAAATGATAAAATATAGCAGGCATGATGGCTGCCTTAGTCAGGGTTTTACTGCTGTGAACAGACAGCATGACCAAGGCAACTCTTATAAGGACAACATTTAATTGGGACCAGCTTACAGGCTCAGAGGTTCAGTCCATTATCATCAAGGTGGGAACAAGGCTGCATCCAGGCAAGCATGATGCAGGAGGAGCTGAGAGTTCTACATCTTCATCTGAAGGCTGCTAGCAGAATACTGGCTTCTAGGCAGCTAGGATGAGGGTCTTAAAGCCCACACCCACAGTGACATACCTCCTCCAACAGGGCCACACCCTCTAATAGTGCCACTCCCTGGGCCGAGCATATACAAACCTTCACCATAGCACTTGCCTTTAATCCCAACATTTTGTTGGCAGAGCCAAATGGATGTCTGGGAGTGCAAGGTCAGCCTGGTCTACATAGTGAGTTCCAGGATCCTCAGGCTTATGTAGAGAGACTCTGTCTTGAAACAAAACAAAACAAATTCAAAATTAGGAAAAAGAATATTATTGAGGCCAGACAATTGAAATGGATGACAAAAACTGATGACCTCAATTGGAACCTTCTTTTACTCAATATTTTCAAAGTAAAATTTTTGTTTTCGCTACATAGACAAGGCTGGCCTTAAACTTCAGATATCCACTTCTCCTCTTCCTCCTCCTCCTACTGCTGCTGCTGCTGCTGCTGTTTCTCCCTCTCCCTTTCCCTCTCCCTCTCCCTCTCCCTCTCCCTCTCCTTATCCTCCTACTTCTTCCTGAATGTTAGTACTAAAGGCATGCACCATCACACACAGCCTCAAATTTCTATTCTGCACTGATAATTCCCCATAATAATTTAGTATACTAAATGTGAGAAGTTTTGTTTCTTAGAATTTTTGGTAGATGTTGTTTGACAGCATAAAATCCAATGAGGGCTTTCCTGCCTTTCAGTGGGGAGCAGGAGATGGTGTCTCTCAGCCCAAGTGTATAGCTCCTGGAGCCATGCTCCTGCCCGTTGAATTAGCTGTGGGCCTTTGTAAGCTGTTCACCGTGCAACTCCATTTCCCCAACAGTGCAGCAAGTAGAATCGACTTCAAAGATCCCAGAGCAAGCCTTCTGGTCTGCTGTTTCCAGGTACAGGCTTTGAAGGTGGGTGTGGCCATAGGAAATGCTTTGGCCAATCAAAGATCAAATAATAGGCTTTGCATTACCTTGAGAGAGAAATATTTAAGAACTGTTACAGAATTCCGCAGACTCCCTTTTCCTAGGAAGGTAATCAGGGAAGCAGAAATTATTTGGAGAAGATATGAGATAGAAACAGCCTAGAAAGCATAGCCTTCGTTTGCACAGGCCTGGACCATTGCCCAGACCCACAAATGACTTAACATGCACAAGAAATAAACATTTGTTGAGTTAAGCCATGGAGATTTGGGTGGTGTTTGTCACTGTAGAAAATCTAGCCTCCTCTGGCTGATCCATTTCCTCACTGGTGCAGCAAGGATTAAATGAATTACTGTCCATAAACACTTGAAAAACGCTAGCTCCACAAATATTTGCCAACGTTACTCTGTAGACTTGATTCCAGCGTGCTTTCCTTCATGTTTTATAATTGGTGGTGTTTCACATTTTAATTGGCAACAATGTTTCTTTCCTAATGTCTCATAAAATCACCCTACATCTTGGATCCAGGCCCATGAATCTGTACTCTTATTATTGTTATTATTATCATCTTAGGGACTAGTGGATAAATAACAGAACCACATTCTTCATTTGTAAGTAGCAGATAAACAAACACTTTGCAGTTGTTTAAAGGGGAGGAAAGTGAAGAAGAACAGGTTCATCTCACTTGTATGTGTCAGACTCAGCATCAGTAGCCATGTTTGTTTCTGGGGCAGATGTGCTATTTGGAATTAGTCCCAGTGCACACCAATGAGCCGCTCTCCATCAGGTCGAGGGTAGTGGTCAATACCCAAAGAAAGATCTTGGAGGGTGCTTTTTTTTTAAAGGGTGATAATAATTCTATACTTATAGTACACTAATAAAAGAATTCATCTGTCATGATAACAACTGGCCATGCAAATCAACTCACCAATAATGCCAGCATGAGTTTTATTTGCTTTCAGACTTTTCTCGGTATTACATTTGACGATTTGTTTGTGATGGAATTGTATAAGAATAAGACACATACAAACTTTTTTCTCTTTATATTTGCCCAGGTTGTAATAAACAAATACTTGAATATAATAATAAAAATAAATTAAGTCATGAAAGGAGGCACAAACCAGGCAAGCAAACACCTGATCTTTGCTTTCCTGTCAGTCTCTGTATAGCAGGAAATTTCTTCAGACATACAGACCAGAGAGAGATGCTCAGAGCAGCCTATCTGCAGGCAGAGGCTTAAAAGACAAGGCTGGCACCACCTATTTTCAACCTCCATGCCACAGCAGATTCTTAGAGCTCCTCAGCTGCTCCTGGGGAGCCATGGAACAGGCTCAGAAGGCGGGCTGGGGAAAGGTAGGAACAGAAGTCACACATGCTGACAGGAAGTCTTGGGAGTGTGAAGAAGGACAGAGGCCCACAGTGCTGACATTTCACACTTGAATGTAGACCCGGAGGCCAACCTGTGTAGGAGTACACCCTCCATCTGCTGCTCAGCTGCCTGGGAGCCTCAGAGGCCTCATGGGGGTGTTGACAAAGCCTGGAGAAGTCTCCTCTTGGAGCTCCTGTTGGGCAGCCAGAGGCCCAGAGGCTTGGGGAGTGTTGTCACAGCCCCCTGGAACATCTGGACCCCAGACTCACAGCATCTGTGTGTATGCCTGCCTCCATATGTTCACCCGACCATACTGCCTTCGATTCCATTACAGTGTGACCATGTTGCATGCTTGGTTTTATTACTAGTAGCAGAAGAGTCCTGTTCCTGTTAGATCTTGATTGACATTTGCATTTTGACGGATGTATTCTGTGAATGAGTTCCTGTTTTGGAAACCAGGAAAAGAACTGAAGATGGTCCTTCCATTTGGATTGTATTGCTCTATGAACCAACATACAGGTTTCAAATGCAAAAACTAATAGCAGCCTTTAAAAGAGTTTATGGAATGTGTCTTGCTGATCTGAAACTGACCTAAGAGTTCTCTGTCTCTCTCTGTCTCTCTCTCTCTCTTTGTCTCTCTGTCTCTGTCTGTCTGTCTGTCTGTCTGTCTGTCTGTCTCTCTGTCTCTCTCTCTCTCTCTCTCTCTCTCTCTCTCTCTATATATATATATATATATATATATATATATATATATACACACACACACACACACACACACACACACACACACACACACACACACACTCTCTCTCTCTCTCTCTCTCCTGGACTCATAGGTGGATGAACTAAGGTCCAGACTTGGAGAAGAAGGTTTTTGTAAACTCACACAGGTAGAGAGACCCAAGCCAGACTGGAAATTTAGTCTACTAATTACAGACCAGGACTCTTAATTTTCCCCGAGCAAACCTACCACCACACTGATCCCCAACTTACAAGAATCTTCCTAGTGTTTTTTAAAAGTAGCATTCAATTGAATGTTAAATATTAATTTCAGTTTATTTTCTTTCCTGGCTAGTGCTATATGGTAATATATTCTGTTGCTTAGAAAACTGGGCAAAAGAAGATCCCTCACACCCACAATCTGACAATAAAGATGGAAGCCAACAACACTTTTTATGACAGGGCGCTGCAGATCATATTGTTACTATACTAGGACATTTAGTCAGATAAATATATTCAGTGCATTTTCAACACACCTTTCAACTTGTGTTCAACAGAATATAACCCTAGTGGAATTTGAGGGTTATCTTCCTCAATGACATCAGTTGGATGGAGCACTGAGCTGAGCAGCCACTATAGGTCCCTGCAGAACAAGAGCTCAATCCAGGGGATGTAGTCAAGTATCAACTAAGAAAACCAACGTGGTCATTTGAGCATGTCCTGTAGTCTTCCTAGATGAGGGCTAGCAGAGGGCTACTAGGTGTCTACTAGGTGTTAAATTGAGGTCTCAACCCTTAGTTCTTGTAAATGAGCTACTGGGTGGAATGAGAGTCTTTACAGGTGTTAAGATGAGATCATTGGTAAATCCTAGGGAATCAGCATGATGGTGGCTCATCAGAAAAGAAACAGAGATCCATAGAGAGGCCCACTCAGAAAGAAGACATGAAGACACACAGGAGATGTCAAGTGAGGATTCAGATACAAGTAAAGTCACGTGACTATAAACCAAGAGGCTATAAGGGCCATTGGCTTCACCAAGAGCTGGAAGAAGTTGGGAGGAGTTCTAAGGTTTAATAGATCATGGCATGCTGATTGCTTGCTCTTAAATTTATGGCTTCAGAACTATAGAAGAATACATTTCTACAGTCCCAAATCAGAGTGGCACCACGGTCCCCCATAGTCTATACAAGTATTATTCTAAGCCCCCCTAACAGCCAATGCCTTAAGCCACAGGTAATACTAAAGCCTACATAAATTATGTATGCCTATACAATTTAATTTATAAAGTAGGAACAACAAGAAATTAACGATGAATAAAGTAGAATAATTATAGTAATATACTGCAATAACACCCATTTAAAATGTAATAACTGTTCATTTCTGGAATTTTCCATGGACTACTTTCAAGCTACAGGACATTGAACCTGAGGTGAGAGAGGCTATTGTACAACAGCCCTCCACATCCATGGGCTCCACAGCCACAGAATCAATCACAGATCAAAGCACTGTAATTGCTTCTCTACCACCCAACTATAGGAGACTTCCTGTCATCATTCCCCAAGCAAGACAGATACCATGACAACCATTCATATAGCCTTGGTATTGAACTAGGTGAGATACATCATTTCAAAGATATGCAAAGACTATGTATGCCATTGTATGTTAGGGATTGGAACACCTACATGTTTGGGTGTGAGGAAGCCATGGAGCCTACCCTCACCCATCCACAGACAAAGAAGTATGAATATCAGCCCTCAAAACTCAAGCAGATAGTGACCAGTGTTATAGCACTCGCTTATTTCATAATCATTTTAGACTTTAAACCTTCAAGGCCGCAGCCAAAAATCCCTGGTATTTGAAAGTTTCCTGCAAACAGGAAATAATAGAGAACTGCTCATCTCTTCTCATTTCCCCCAGATGCCCACATTACTTCTAACAACCATTTGTACCTCCCTAGCTGAGTTTCTGCCTCTACAATGAAGAAAGTCTCTCCAGCATTTTCATAAAGGGGAAGGAGAACAGCAAGAAATAGGAGTGCCTATTGTTCCTGATGCCACTGACTCCTTACATGACAATTGTGCATAGATGATTCTTTCCACAATTCAGCAATAATTACCCAGAACCTGCTAGGCAGTAAAGCCTGAGCAGGAAACAGGCTGAAGGCTCTTCCAGGAAACTAACAGCTGAGGATGGATATGGAGGGATGGGTGGGTAGATGAGTGGTTATTACTGATAATGCATAGAATAGCTAATAAGAAGGATTGATATGTATGATAAATGATAGCTACAAGTGATAGATATGATATATAAACACATAATGAATAAATGATTGGTAGATTCTTAAGATAAAAGCTAGGTGGATGATAGGTAGATGTTCTAGATATTATATTAGCTATCTAGCTAAATGACAGATTTAGTTAGATAGTTGATAGTCAAAGAGCTACCCATCATAGATAGGTACAAATGGTTGATGAGAGATAGATATGTACATAGATACATAGATATATAAATAGATACATAATAGATACACAATAGATACAGAGATTCATAGATACATAGTTAGGAATGAAGGCATGATGGATACAGATGACTGATAGAATATAGATGGATTGATGGATGGATGGGTAGATAGACATTAGAGCAGCAAATGGCAAGTGCATATATATAATGAATAAAATATAATTTTAGAGTTCACTAAACCTGCCACTAAGGGAACCAAACCAAAGAAATACCCTGAAAGATCTTTTAACATCAAGCCATCTTAGGGCGTCAATATCTAAATTATTTATATTATCAATACACTATTCCCACAAGAGATTTTAACTCTAATTAAAACTCAGGTCTGCTGAGAAGGAACCTGTGTATACCCTGGTATACACAGTCAGAGAGGAGGGTAAAGTGAAGACGAGAAGTACCTAATAACAAAGCTGCCAAATATACCTAAGCAGATAATAGAGTATTCACACACACACATTCTATTTCTGCACTAAATTATGCATCATATTGGTGGTCAATGTAATTAAAGACTTCTTTAATCCCTATTGCTCTTCCAGCCCTGACTCATCAGGCTGTTCATGGACTCTAGGAACTAGTAGGCTATCCAAATTGGCTCCTAAAGAGCAAGAAAGAGGACTTTGCTGAGCTCCTGCTATGCCCCTCCCTAAACCTTCTAGTCCCAAAGCCACTATAGTCCTGTATCATGTAGCAAAGGATCTCTGGCATCTCAGAGTACTGTGTTCTGGTTGTGGGGAAGGCTCATACTTAGTTCCAGCTGTCAACTTGACCCAGCCCAGAGTTACCTGAGGAAGTCTCAATTGAAGTATTTCTTCAAACATATTGGCCTGTGGCAACGTCTGTGGGCATTTTCTTAGTTGCTAATTGATTTAGGAGGACCCAGCCCACTAGACAGGAATAAATATAAAATGAATAAGAAAGCTAGATGAGCAAGCCACAGGGAGCAAGCCAAGTATTATTACTCCATGATTTCTGCTTCAATTTCTATTTGAGTCCCTGCCCTGGATTTCCTCCATAATAGACTATAATCTGCAAATTGAAATACCTTGTGTGCCTCCCAACTCAAACACCAAGTTGGTTTTGGTCAAGGTGTTTATTATAGAAAAATCAAGCAAGCTAGGAGAGAAGTTATTACAAGGAGTGGGGTGTTGCTATGATGAGCCTGACCTTTTTGTTTTGGAGGGAATTTTGTGAAAGTATTTGGAATGTTGAGCTGGAAAAGCCATACAGTACTTAAAGTTTAATAAGCTATGATAGAAACTTGGAAAATAATGCTGAGAGCAACACAGGTAACAAATTCTAGTTTTTGAAGTTTCAGAAGGGAATGAAAACTTCACTAGGGTGTTCCCTATATTTTTGAATTAAGAATCTCTAGAAGTAAAACTTTTGCTTCTGGTACAATTGGAGCCTGTTAATCGAGGGTGAAGAATAAGCTGTGATTAATAAAAGATAAGCATCATTGATATGAAATCTTCTGAAATGTATTACTTCAGAGTCATTCTTCTTAAAATGTGGCCCAGAGGTGGCTAAGGCTGTATTTAAAGCTGGAAGCAAAACTTAGTAACATATAAAATCTCTAAAATGTTATGCTGGTTTTGGTGGCATGAAAGGTAGAGAATTGAAGGTGTCACAGAGAGAAGCTGAGGCTTGGTACGATGTGCCTGAGTCAGGGTCTTTAAAGAAAGGCCATGAGACTGGTGATAGTGCAGCTTCAGTGCAGTAGAAACTCCAGGATATTGGAGATGCCAGGTCCATGGAACATCTTCTAAAGGCAGCAGCAGGTATTGAGTGAAGACGGTCTGAGCCTACGAGAGAAGTCATGAGTGTGCTATATATGGCAGAACCAGAGAGGTAGGGCTGTTCAACCCGGTTAGAGCCCAGAAGATCATGAATGAGTCCCAGACACTGGATACTGAGTTTACAATATCATTTTTTTTTAATCTGATTTTATGTCCTGGTTTCTCCCTATTGCAATAAGAAACCATATGATATATATATATTTTTTTACTTTATAGGAGCACACACTTAAGAAACTGGATTTTTAAGGAGAACTTGGACTTCTAAGCCATTAAAATTTTTTAAATTGCAAAGCTTAAAAGTTGTACCATATTTTACATTATGATATATATGATCACGGCCCACACCTATAATCCTAGCACTTGGGAGGCTGAGGTAGAAGGACCTTGAGTTTACAGCCAACTAATGAATAGGAGATTCTGTCTTAAAGGGCTTAAAAATGTGCAGTGAGAGGTATAGTCCTGTGACATGTCTGCTGGCCCACTCTGCACAGCCTTTAGAAAATGCCTCCTCCTCTTCACAGTTTAGCATGATGTCACAGGGCTGAGACGAAGCAGTCTATGGCAGAGCTTATCAGGGGAAATAAAGCTTTCAAACCGTATCTGTAAGAAACCCAGTTCTGAATACCAATTATCCATACGCCCTGCAAAGAAGAGATCAAGCAGTGAACCCTGCAGGCCATGTGCCCTCCTGAAACAAGAAGGCAGAGAAGAATGGCTTCAACCCTCCTCTGCCTCCACCTGCTCCATCTCTGTAAACCTCTGATGATCACACTGACTCCACAGAAGGAAGGCCTATAGCAGGTGTCAGGCATGGAGGGTGTTTTCTTTGCCCTACAAAATTTTGGTCTAGGGCACAGTGTGAGCTCGAGGAGGGACTGACTGGAGCGGAAGTAAACTGACTTTAACTACACTGAATCTTTAGCCAAGGCTAGACACATTTGACCTCTTCCTAACACCCATACCAAATTGCAGCAAGCATCTCCAGGTGGATTTAGTGCTGAGTCGACACTTTCCCTGCTTCCAGTTTTCTTGGGGAAATGAGGCCAGCTCCACACAGCAGCCAGAGCCCTTGGCTTTGACGACAGCCTTCAAGAGGCTATATTTGAACACAACCGAAAGAGGAAATGAAACTTCAGCTGCGGGTCAGCCCTGTTGCCAAGGAGGCCGGGGTGAGCATCAAACAGCTGTGTTCCTGTCATTCAGCAGAAACTCCACCGTTCTAGTGTTCTCACCATTTAATTCCTTCCATTTACACTCTTGTGATATTGTAATAAAGGGTGGTCGCCAAGAAGTTTTGAAATATCTCCACAACTTAGTCTTCCCCTCCTCCCCCCCAAAAATCTCTCCCCTAAGTATTATTTCCTGCCAGAAAATGAGTTGGATTTGCTTCAAAACTGCTTCAGAACTGGTGAACATAAATGCCTCTAAATTTAGCAAATATCAGCATGCTCAATCAATTTGCAATATTTTTCTCCCCTCCCTTACAAACCCTGTTTGGCCTTAAAGTCAAAGTTGAACAGGCCACTGGATCTCTCCCACGCCTGTCTTTTCCATCCTCCCCACATCTGGCTTGATAGTTAATTGATAAAAGATGAGCCCACCATTAAGTAGCACAGAGCTGACCGTGCCGAGTCACTGGCCTCGCCCTGGCAGCAGCTAGCTATTCAGCGGTGAACTAGGTTCCATCCCTAGTCACTTGGCAAAGTCATTGAGTGGGTGGAGATTGGAAAAGCATCTGTCTTCCTCATCTATGCTCAAAACACAGCATTTCCTCAAAGCCTGGGAGAGGGGACAAAGAGTTCTAACTGCCTACAAACTCCAGCCCAAACAGGATGATATCACTCTCACGGATAGGGTAAGCACTAGCAACTGTTCAGCAGACTCTGTGGTCTCTGTTTTGATCCTGTCCATTCTAGAACTGGTGATAGATATATTTCCTTAACATCAACATTGTGTCAGACACCAAGTTCATATGTCATATGTGTAATAGATGGACAGCTTCTAAAATAATACAGTGGCCTTTGCACTTGACTTAAGCAACACTAAGAAAGACAGGTCCTTCTACACCCTGCCAACAGTTACAACATGGAAAGCAGGAAAAGATTTCTTCTCCACACACTGTCCCCTTGAAACAACAACCAACTCTGACTCGTTTCCTGATCATTGGTCCACTCTCATCGTGGACCTCTCAGAGATGTTCTGTGTCTGTCCAGTGTCTCACAGACCAGGGGAGCCCTCATGATCATGTGACAGCACTGATCCCCGAGAGCCTTCATTCATAAGAAGTCAGTTCTTGGCATCTAAAAGAAATGACAACGCCGACAAGTCCCACGGTGTGATGCATGAAATGCAGTGCAAAGAGTAAATTAACTCTGTACTTGCTGTTGGGAAGGGTTCCAGCTACACATGGGCTTCTTAGGGCTAAGGAATACATTGCATTGTGGAGATGGTAGCATCTTTCTTGAACTTATTGAAGATTATTTCATCACTGTCATCATCATCATCATCAAATATAAGGTCTTTATGAAAGTAGGAACTATAACAGGAAATCCAAGAAGAGCTGAAGAGAAAGGAAGCAAAAACCAGAAAGGAGGTTCTCAGCTTTAGAAAGACCAGGGTTTCTCTGCGATCCTTACCCCTAACTCCAGAGATTTCCTATCTCCAGTGCTCCTTCATAAAGACCATAAGCACGTGCTTGTGAATTATACAAGGTCAAACATGAAGACTGATGAATAAAGCCTGGGACAACAGAGCTGAGGGGCAGCCCTGGGTCATCTGTTCATTTCAGTTGACCCAGACACATGCTAGACTTATATATATATATATATATATATATATATATATATATATATATATATATATATATATGCAGAAAACCTAAGTGTTAAGCTACCATAGAGAATGATTTTTAGAGCCACAATCATATTCAAAGAAAACACACAAACAAGCAAAAAACTCATGCTACTTAGATGTATACTCTACTATGAGCACCACCGTGAAATTTATTTTATGTGATATAATATTATATGAACATTCTGTGGGATTTTCAAGAAGAATTTTCCATTCACAGTAACATCTTGAAAGGAGAAGTCCTCTTATAGCTAATTTGTCTCAAAACTAGGCTTATTATTATTATTATTATTGAAAGAGGAAGGCCAAAAACCAGTATTTCAGACCAGCACCTGAAATGCAACTAAATCCCCACCGCCTGTTAGAAGTCTCTTCCACAGTTCTAAGGTTTGCCTGAAGACTAGAAGAGATTTTCAGGGCGACAACCTTAACCCCTGAGCATCATGGGATGGTTGAGAACATTCCAGGCTGCTCTTCTATTTCAGCAGGGTTGGGCACTAGAGACCAGCAAGGAGAACTAGTGGTCCTGAACTCTGTGTTCTGACCCAGGCTGCTCAGACCCACCCAAGGGATACCACGAGATGGAAACACAAAGAACATCATCTTTTCAAGCTGAGTACATTCTCATTCTGCCTTCTGCCTGTATCCCCTCCCAGGCCAGAGATAGCCAAAGCCAAGTACACTGAAATGGGAGAAAAAAAAAAAAAAAAAAGCACCGCCTTCTCTTGTCCATCACTGAGAGCGTAGCCCTGGCTTCCTCTCCTACAGGAAGGAGATGATGCTGGCTTCCAGTGTAGGGTGTGGGCTGGGGAGAAGCCGGACACAAAAGACAGAGCAAGTCAGGATGTTACTAATAGTCCGGCTTTCTTTTCAGGTTCCTGTTTAGCTAAACATTTCAAAGGAGACAGTTTTCCAAGCTGCTAGTTTTCCCGGTGTGTCCTGGAGGCCTGGGGCAGTGTGGGGAGACAGACAAAGGGGGTCTGTTCACTCCATCATCACCAGGACTGGCTCAGTGTCTCCCCAGATGACACCAACTGAAGCAACTGTGGAGATGGTGTTCTCCCAGCATCCGTCATCCATGGCCCTCTGGCTGAGTGGATGAACATCCCTCTGGGACAGCCACCTGAGTCCCAGGCAGGTTGGGTAGGCATTCTAGGCAGGCTACCTCCTTGCGTGGAAGCTGTGTACCTTACTTCTCAGTGAACTGAAGAGAACACATTCTCAGGCTGTCAATGTGGCTTTCCCTTCGGCTTCTGCTGCTAGGTTAAAGGGTAGCATTGGTGGCCAGAGCTCTGGCACCACCTGAGCAGCACTTGGCTCTCTCTTTGGACTCAGGGACAGAGCCCACAACATCTAAAAATAGTGGGTGTCACACTCCACTACAGTTCCAAAGGAGGCCTAGGTGTGATGATCCATTCATTGATTAAGATGATTTTGAGACAAATTAGCAAGGAAGGGGCTGGGATTTCCTTTAAGATCAATGGAGAGAATGAACGATGCATAAAAATCTTATTGATTATTCCCAACTTTATATGATTCAGAAAATGGATCTCAGCATGATACCCAGTAAAGCAAACACCATACTTAAATAGCAAGGATTTTTTTCCTTGTATTTCATAATCACACTCAATATTTGTCTCATTTTGTAGCTGTAGGGAAAAAATAGAAAATCAGAACAAATAGGAATGAGAAATCTAATTTCACAACTTCCTGTCCAGTAAGCCCTCAGCCCACAGTGAGGACTGACTGGCTCAGCAAACATGTCGTAGTTCAATGTAGGAGCTAGGAACTGGATACCTGAAGTCCTAACTGGCCATGTTAGAGGGAAAAGGTTGTGAGGTGGAAAATGTTCTGAGACCAATACCAGAGCTACAAGGAATGTAGGAACAGCCACCAGACTCCCCATCCCATCTAACACCTGCTTGAATCCAGGCTGGCCAACCTGGCATTGATACAGGACCTTCTCCACTGCTGTGTTGAACAAAACAGACCCTTACATTTCTAAGGCAATTTGCCTCTGTGGCTGAGTCAACTTTAATTGCAGAAATCATCTAGATGACAGGCTTTTATTACATCTGTATAGCATCTCACAGAAGTGCTTGTCACACAGCAGCTGAGAAAGGTCACCTCTCTGGCTGAAGGGCTATCCACCTTGACCACAGAACACATCTACCTACCTGGGTAGCCTTCTCTGGTGATGCTTCTAAGGCCTGTAAGTCTTTTAGATTATGATGCAGCCCCTTGTTACACTTGATATAAAAGGTTAGAGTCTCTGACACAGTTCTCACTGTCTACCCCAGGGCCTCTCAGTTTGTTTATTCAGTGCTTTTGAGACAAGGTCTTCAACCCAGACTGACCTCGAAATCCTTATGTAGCTAGGGGTGGCCTTGAACCCCTGATCTTCCTGCCTCTGCTTCCTGAATGCTGGAATTAAAAGTGTATGCCACCAGGCTTGATTTACGCTTTGCTGAGGATGAACCTAGGGAGATGTGCGGGCACTCTGCCAACTGAGCTCCATCCCTAGCCCTCCTCTCTCATTTCTGTAAACCCCCTTAGAGGTGAGAAAGGGAAAAGCTTAGAAGAAACACTAAGCTGGGGAAGTTTGTTCACATAATCTTGAGGCAGAATATTTTTTTGCTTAATTTTTAAACAGAACCATGATGTCACCAATTGCAATTACAGCCTGGTGGTTTGAAGTCCCATATGTTTGACAAATAGTGCCAGTCATTTGCCAAGTCTAAACATAACTATTTTTCCCTCCGTCACAAGCTGTCTCCTTGTCTCCCACCAACGTTAGGATTTGGTTTCTTCTCTCTCCTTGAGATGAGTATCCCTGAAGACCTGGACAGATGCAAACTGTTTTCCTGCCTGCTCTGGTCTGTTTGCCAGGGAAAAAAAATCTATAAATTCTTTCAGAACCTCCCCTGGTAATGAGTTTCTGTCCATCAGTCTCTCTAGATTTGGGTGAAACATTCCTCCTGGCTATCCGTGACGATGGGTATAACTGCCCTGAGTGCATCAAGACCTACCTGGCCTGAGGGCTACCCATCACAGGCCTGTTCCAAAGGCAACAGAAAGTACATGGTCTCACCCCATTCCTCACTTCCAGCCATCCGTGGACACTTTGTAGAATCACCATCTGCATCACAAACAGCAGCTTTTGTATTTTTACAAACCCATTCCCAGTGTGTCTTATGTGCCCAAGCTGAAATTTCATCTCAAGAGTGGCTTCTGATGTACCCTGATTCTACAGTTGGGAGAGAGGATCGAATTAAGGATGTGGTTAAACCACATCCAGAACTAGGGAAATGCTATATAGTATTCTTGTCATAGCAATACAAGTCAAATATTAAACTCCCGAGAGTCCGTCTCATTTGTATCCGTATCCATGATTTACATCCCAATTACTCATCACCATGGGAACCAGGTATTTTTGACTGACTAAAGAAAACATTGCCAAGATACAGATATCCTTTGGGAATAGGATCCCCTCACCACCTTTTCAGTGCTGGGAATAAAAGCAGGTCTTTACCTGCACTAGGAAAGCCCTCGACAACTGCATTCTGCCTAGTCCAAGCTTGAGCCTTTGGAGGTTGGGTCGTATTCACGGTAGCTCCTGTCCTGACACCAGTTGAAACTCACTTTGTCTTTAAACACAGTATGATTTTACCTGGAAGACTGTGAAAATCTAAGTGTCAGACCCCATCCCGGGCCTGAACATCTGGTTCAGCCTTAAGGAGGTGCCGTAGATGCCATGGGACTGGGGAACAAGTTGTAAGGATGGGCTACTGGATCAAGGCTCTGAGATCTCACAGACAAAGGATGCTTGGGAGAAGAGACCCTCTGACTAAAGCTCCATTGAGTGCCTCTCCAGGTATTCTTTGACACATCTGCCTGAGTTGTTTCTTCTTAAAATAGGTCTCAAGGATTTGAGCTAATCATAGTTTCTGCCATCACGACAACTGTGGCCCTGATATTGTAAAATGATCCCAAACAGACTTACTGAAAATTTAATTTTGGCCTGCCAGGAATGTTTTTTTACATGTTAGTCAAATGCCACCTAATTATTAAAAGCACAGCATGGAGAATTAACCAGAGTGGTCCTCTCCCATAACAGCCACACCTAGCAGGACTTGATAAGAAGTAATGGGCTGTCTCTTCAAAACCAAAGGCATCGAAGAAGCTAGGTTTCTTAGTTTCAGTGTGTGTCTGCTTTGTGATTGGCTGACACATGGCAGCTCTTCCCTTGAGGTTTATGGGGAGACTTTGTGGAGATATAAGGCAGGGGCCAGTGAACCTAGACTTCCATCTACCCCTACAGTGGGGCACGCTTTAGAGAGGTTATTTCTTGAGATCTGCCTACCTCTGCCTCCAGAGTTCTGGGTTAAAGGCACATGCCACTGCTCTGATCTTTAGAGAGGTACTTTACTAAACTCCATATACCAGCCTGGCTTCTAACCCAGAGTGTCATAGACTGGGTGGCTTAAACGAATAGCATCCATTTCTCAAAGTCCTTAAAGCTGGGAAGGTATAGATCAAGTCACTAACAGACTTGATGTCTGATCAGAGTTAGCTTTTTGGTATGCAGATGGCCACTTTATGATTATATCCTATTCCAGAGCAGAGAGCAGAAAAAGCAAGCTCTTGTATCATACTCATAAAGGTCTTAAGCAGGAGAAAATCCATTGGTGACTCTACCGTCATATCCTAATGCCCTCCCAGAGGCTCCACCTACCTCATGAATATTCAACCAATAGCACAGGTATTAGTTGAATATTCAACCAATATTCAACACAACTCCCACCCTCACCCCATGCTCCAAAGAATGGAAGAAATATCTAAGTGTTGTTCAAATCCATCACACTCTAAATCAAAGACCAGAGCAGAGTTGGTTATGGCTTTGGTCATCCTGTTTAAACATAGCTTGTTATGCAACAATAGGCTACCAGAAAAAAAAAAAACAATTATATGTATAACCTGTACACGAAGTGCTACTATGACAAAAACCACCTGTAGCTTTGGGCTGGTAACATGAGGTGCAGGTGGAGAGAGGTCTGAAAGGGATGAGCTAGGAGAGATAAAAGTGAGTAAGAAGTTTTTAATGGGCACTGAAGAAGAGATCACCCATGTGCTGTGGGGATGAAAAGTTTCAGGTTGCCACAGAAATGTATAAGATATATCTATAAATGTATGGATCTGGCTTTGGGATTTAATTTCAAGAGGCAAAATTCAAGATGAACTTGAACAAAACGAATAGTTAATTTCTTAAGCAGAGTGTAGACTTGGGACTTACTACGTCTCGGGGGCAGGCTCTCTGTCTTTTCCTTCACCTCTCCCAGTGAAAGTTCTCCAAGGAAAACGAATGGCTTTACTGCAAAGACCAAATCTGTGATGTCATTACAAGAGCCATTAAGGTCTGAGAAGATCTAAGGTAATGTCTCACAGATCAGTTCAGAGACAGAAAGCCCTGCTAGGCTTGTCTCAAAGCCCCTCTTTACTGAAAATATGGCTCCATAGAGTCTTAAAGCCATGGTTCCCAAGAAACCATCCTCAGAGGTGAAGACAGAGCAGGACTACTCTTGAGAAGGAAAGGGCTCTATGCATGCCTAGCCTTTCCAGACCCAGAATGCAAATGGAAGGCCATTTTGAACCCTCTAGACCATTCCATCCACCCTTCTGACCAGCAAGGGATCCCAGAACTACAGAGACAAACTCCTATCAAAACTCCTGACCCATCAAATTGTGAGATATAATGGGATGTTTGGAGCTTAAACCACTAATCTTAGATGATAGTCATTCATCATATTATATCAGCACTTATAACATATTTATAGAAAATGAGATAGCCACTAAATACAAAGGGGGAGGTTTTTTAATCACCCTATTTGTGCTGATGATATCTTCAATGGTTTCTACTTACTTTGGAGTAACCACATGCAGAGATTTCAACACCTTCCTTAGTAATAGACACTGTCAACACTGAATCCTTTGGTGAATCCTCTCTCAGAGTCCTTCAGTCTCCCAACCCTGGCTTTGGAAGTGACTGTCTCTTTTTGTTTATTTTTTTCCACCCCGGGTGAAACCTCTCTATGACTGGTCCAGCTCGCTGTAACCACTTCTCCGAGATTATCCCTACCCCAAGATGTTTCCAGCTTTATGCCAGATTGTTGTTTTCCCCATTAAGTATAACTCTAATCACATCCAGCCTTGTTCTGGCCACTCAAAATTTACTTCTTACCACCCCCCACCCCAGGTTTGTGGTTCCCAAATCTTTACACCTGCTATTCTTCCTTCATAGACTACCCTTGTCCTTATCCAACCTTCGTCTTTTTCCAGCATCTACCTAGCCAAGCTGTTAAAGCTCTGACACTTTTCCTTTTCATTCCTTAGCTTTGGCTCTACAGCTGCTTTCCCTCTGAGGAAGCACGGACTTGACTGTTCAGCCTGACCTCAGTCTCCATCTCTCAAATTCTCTTGGTTTTTTGGTTTATAACTGTCAACAGCCCCGTCCCATTCAGCCAAGTAATTGATTCATAGATTTGTCCTCTACTGGATTACATGTTTCACAATGTTGGGAACAATAACCCAGCTGTGGGATGTGCCAAAATGTGGAAAAGATGGATCTTACTCTCAAAGTGCATTATACCCAACAAAGATGAGAATAAAACTATGAATAATTAGAGAACAAAGTAAGGCAGGAGATAATTAACTTCCAAATCACACAGTACAGATTCTAAACGCTTTAGGAGCTAGAGAGATGGGGAGCCATGGTCAAGTATGGATCACATGGGGAAACTTCACCGATAAGGCAGATAAGAGCCTGTAACTTCAGGGTGCAAGAGGAAATAAATGGAGAAGGAAGTTGCATTTGACAAGGAAACATATTAGAGCTACAGGATTGGAGTAAACAGGATATGTTCACCAAAGAGTAATGAGATGGACTTCTGTTCATGAGCCCTGTGTATACAGGACATCTCCCAGGCCAGCCTGTCCTTCCAAAATAAGAAATCCAAGCCAGGCAGTAATGGTTCATGCCTTTAATCCCAGAACTTGGGAGACAGAGGCAGGCAGATCTCTGAGTTTGAGACCAGTCTGGTCTGCAGAGTGATTTCCAGGACAGCCACGGCTACACAGAGAAACCTTGTTCCAAAAATAAATAAACAAACAAACAAACTCAAATTTCTGTCCCCATTAGAGTCATGATCACATTATCTTTGTCTAGCAAAATCATAAAGGTATTTCCTAAGCTATAACCTGGGACATGTGTAAATAAAATATTTGAATGGTCCCTATTTGGGAAAGCTGAGGAAATATTATCCATCTGCATGGCAAGGTCCTATGCAAAATAAAAATAAAAACAAAACATTATACCTGTCCATTTATAAGAATCTCCTGCAGAAAATACAGAAGTGGATGCTCACTATTATCTCTAGGAAGGAACACAGGGTCCCCAATGTAGGAGCTAGAGAGAATACCCAAGAGCCGAAAGGGTCTGCAACCCTATAGGTGGAACAACAATATGAACTAATCAGAACCCCACGAGCTCCTGTCTCTAGCTGCATATGTATTAGAAGATGGCCTAGTCAGCCATTATTGGGAAGAGAGGCCCCTTAGTCTAGCAAACCTTTATGCCCCAATACAGAGGAATGCCAGGGCCAAGAAGTGGGAGTGGGTGGGTAGGGGAGGGTATAGGGGACTTTTGGGATAGCATTTGAAATGTAAATGAAGAAAATATCTAATAAAAATATTTCTAAAAAAAAGAAGAAAAGAACCTCCTGCAGAAGATTGCCCACTCCCTCAGCTATATCCTGATCAAAGACCTTTGGCTCCACTCAGCGTGAAGAACCAATGTCACGTCCTGAATGGAACCACGGAGACAAACCCAGCAGGACACTGATCTCTAAGTCTCTCCTGTAGTAAGACAGGAAATGGCCAGCTCTGGGATGAATTGCCTGTGCCCCAAGGCACTGTTTTTGACCAAGTTTTCAATACAGATATGAATTTCTCCTGAGGAGCAGGCCTCAAATCCAATAAGAAAGCAGTTAACTCCATAACAGTTGGGCGACTAATGCACCAAAGGACACATCTTGCTATCAGATTGTAGATTGCAGTATTACAGCTGGGTGAGGCTGTGTCGATGACTTTTGCCACCAGCAGCTTACATAGCGCTTTCCAGCACTATGAAAACCAGCCAACAGGACACAAGCTACTAGTCCAGTTCCAGCTTGATTTCTCTGTAATCTGCCACCAAAATGAGTGACGTCTTCAGCAATGGCATCTTATCATCTAGATTTATTGGGCATCCAAACATAATGTCAATATTCTGTTTTGTCTTGGGGGTCTCGGGGGCTTCACAGACCAACAACTTAGGAGAAAGTAACAAAACAGAGTAATACCCTTTTCCCATCCTTAAAAACAAAAGATAAGTATAGCTCATTGTGCCACCACGACTCTGCCCTGTCTGTTTCTTCTTTGATAACAGCTAAGGTCATCAAAGGCCAGCAAATAAAATCCAGTCTACATTTGAACTCCTCTGTCTTTTCCTTCTTTTCCTTTCTAACATAATTTTCATTGCCTGAAGGGTGTCTTCATTAGCTCCCGAAATCAACACTGCTCCTCTTAAGCCATCTCAACATAATGGCATAAAATAGCTTCCACTTGAGCCAGGGTCTAATGAGGCCTCAGTAGGAAGCCTCAAAGCACAGGCTCACTCTATGTCTGGGATCTGATATAATCTAATAGCTTAGTGACTTGCACCTGAAAATTAGGGTGCTTGCTATCAGCTCAATAATTACACCTGATCCTTTTCTATGGTTATATGGGCTTCCTGTTATGTTGACCATTTCTAAAGGTGAAATTCTAAAGAACAATAGGAAGATGAGGTAAAGCCTTTCTTTCACTGAGAACATAACTCACACACATACTTTCTGCTATATTCGTATACTGACAGGAGGAAGAAAAGTGGAGCTTTTTTAATAGAAGAAAGGCAAAAATCACTTTGGAACAAGAGCTAGTGCTGGGGAGATATAGGAAGATATAGGAGATATAGGACACATGCCATCTGCTTCCCATGTCATCTCCAAACACACTAAAACTCTCTTGACACTTGCTCCCAAATTTTTGATGCATACAAATGAGATTGTTAAAGTTTCCCTATCACCTAGGGGCTTGTCATTTTGCTGATGACTTCAACTCCACATCTTCTCTTCCAAAGTCTTCTGCTTGGGCACTCTACCTACTTTCCAGACACCCTTCCCAGCTCCTTCCTTTTAGGCTCTACACATGTTTAGAAGATATAGAAGAAACCACTGAACTGAAAAGTAGAATAGAAGAGAAGAAGAAGCCCTCCTCTTGTTTGCTTCCTGTCACGTGTCCCTAGCAATGGCATTGTGGTTCAGTGGCCACATAGGCTTTGGCTCTCGAACTTTGTGCTCTCAGAAATGGTCCACCTGAATCATCCAGGCCAGGACCCTGTCTCAGACATTTAAAGTCTACCCCTTTCCTCTGAGTTCTCTGTTCTGAAGACTCCTTCTCTTCCTTGGTCTTCCAACCCTAGCACTTCACCGGCCCTCATCAGAAAGCAAGTGGGAACTGGTAAGCCATCCTGAGACACAGCTGCGGAGGCAGGAGCATCTCTCCCCTTAAACCTTGTATTCTGGTCACAACTGTCTCAAGTGTTCCCCTAGGATCACACATTCCTGCCATTCTTCAGTGCTTGTAGTTATAATAGATTGTGACCCTCTCAGGGGAAGGGATTGCATACTACTTTCTAGCACTGTCTTCTGTAATTCTCCACCAATACCCACTACACCATCTGAGAGGTACTAAATGTTAGCTAACCAAACACAAAACCACACAAATCTATTTATCATATGTTAGAGAGGTGGCTCAGCGAATGGGTTCTTGTGCTGTCCACTTACATGTAAGACAGAACTTGAAGGATGAGTCTTTCCAGTAGCCTGGTTTTTCTGTACCACAAATAGATTTTATATTAAGAGATACATGATAATGATCTCAGATGTTATATATTAACTATAGACGCCCACGCGGTCCAGTAATCAATTCGAGCCACAAAGACGTTAGAAAAGCTCCGCAACATCTTGACAGCTTATTATGGATGACACCCAACAGCAGCTCTACCTCAAGTCAGAAAGGGTGTGACCAGTATAGTAGTTGTTTGAATGACAGACCTGAGAGCTAATCTTCTCTTATGCTAAAGCATCCGATGCCCTACTGTGCATGGCGTAAGAATATTGCAAGCATCTCTGGCCAATAGTTATCAGTATTGCCCAGCACAGAAAGCTTCAAGGAGCTCCTCCACCCTGCTCAACCTTAAATTAGGTATGGGCAATGCTCTAACACCTTAGGGAGGGGTAAAAATGGAAGGCGGCATCTAAACACTTTGAATTAGATATGAGTCATCTTTCAAAGCCAACTTTGCCTTGCATTTAGATTTCCAGCTAAAACAAACTAGCAAACAAACGCCCAAGCTAATTCTAAATATTCAAGATTTGCTTTTCATTTCTTCTCCAAACAGGTGCAGAGGTTTCTCTCTTCGGCTCGTTTTAGCTTAGGCTTACTTGATGGCAAACATTCCCTCAGGGGCAGCAGACAAGAAGGTGTTTGTGTAAGGGGTGATGAGAGAGCCCTTGTGGAGCATTAGAACAAGCCATGGGCAGCTGCCCTCCAGCTGGGCAGAGGGCAGGAGGCCAGGATCTGAGCAGATGGAGGCCTCCCACACAGAAGCATGTGGATCCCTTCCACAGTCCACCACTGAGAGTCATAGAAACATCTGCTCCGTTTTCCTAAGGACCAACTATCACCATTTCTTCACCGCTGGAGTAAGGAGGGAGTTCGGTCCACTAGACCCGTCAGTCTCAGCTGTGGGACAGGTATGGACATGGACTGCCTGCCCTGAAGTGATGAGGGTTAATAGCTATCAGTAGGACGTGAATATCATATGTTCCTGTATGTCCTTATGGTGAGGACTGGTGGGTTTTGGGGATTGTGCCTAAGGCACATCGCATATGGCAGAAGACTTTCTGCAACAATATTTTGTAGTTTTAGATCAACTCACTGATCTGTTTTTTCCCAAAATTCAAATTTCCATGTATCAGCTTACTGTGTACATAAACAAGGCTTGTCATGTATCTCAACGTTTAAGTCACGGAGGCAACGGGTCATCCTGAAGTGTATTTTTTTGTTGTTGTTGTTTTGTTTTGTTTTGTTTTTCAAGACAGGGTTTCTCTGTATAGCCCTGGCTGTCCTGGAACTCACTTTGTAGACCAGGCTGGCCTCGAACTCAGAAGTGTATTTTTATGAAGCATGGAAGGCATGGAGGGTACCAGAGGGCCCTCAGAACCTAGACCAGTGGGATATGCTCACAGCAGACCAGTTGTATGCTCACATTGGCTGGTGCCATACCCGAGTGGCTTTGACAGGTGTGTGGATGCAGTAGCCACAAGCTTGAACCTGTGTAGCTAATCAGACCCTTCCACTGGCTACCTAAACACTGACTTCTAAACTAAGGAAACCCTCAAGCTGTGTTCACAGAGGGGAGAAAAATGGGCATCTCTGGAGAGAGATGGTGGATTTCCTGCTTTGTAGGAGGTTAGAAAATCAGAATTTAGTTACAAAGGAAGGGAATGTGACCATGTTAAACTGCAGAGCAGACCATGAGAAACACACACACATAAACACATGCCACATTTATTTCTTACATGTCTAAATGTACGCGTGTGTGAGAGAGAGAGAGAGTGTGTGTGTGTGTGTGTGTGTGTGTGTGTGTGTGTAGGTTTCTATGTGCATGGGCACATATGGGCATTTCGTGTGCATGTGTGCCTTGAGGCCTGAGGTTGACTTTTAGAGTCTTCCTTGATCTTTCTCCATTGTATTCAATTCTCCAATACAGATTGCCTAGGTAGTCTTCGTGCTCCAGAGATTCCCCGGTGTCTACCTCCTGAGCATTGAAATGAAGGCCGGCTACCACACCCATCGGGCAACTATATGGGTTCTGGAGATCCAAATTCATACCTTCGTGCATATACGGCAAGCATGTTATCCACTGAGCTATCTTCCCAACCCCTGTCACGTTACAAACAAATTAAATACATATTTTTCAGAGGTGGAATAAATAATGCACAGTATTTTAGAATATGTCTTTTAACAATTTTTACAGTTATTATTTGTGTGTGAGAGAGAGAGAGAGGGAGAGAGAGAGGGAGAGAAAGAGAGAGAGAGAGAGAGAGAGAGAGAGAGAGAGAGAGAGAAATTGGAAATTGGGAGAATTGTTTCTTCTACCATATGGTCCTGGGGATTGAACTCAAATTTCCAGACTTGCAGCAAGCATCTTTACCCACTGAGCCATTACACCATGGCCCTGGAGTATGCTGGTTAAAGAGGTTTCCCCTGTGGCAATACACAGCCTGAGACAGCACAGGCTGGAATCCACATGGATCCTCACTGTTAGCTGCATGGGGCTAGGCTTGAGGTGCTCCTGAGTGGTAGCAGGTCGCTCGCTCCCAGGTGATGGTCAATCCTGTGCTCATCTTGTATCTCAAACTCGATCTCACACCAGATCTCAGGGTCCATTTGAACACAGTAGTCAGTCAGTCTTCGTTTCCAAGGACAGAGCTACTTCTCATGTCTGACCTCACTCACAGCGATGCTGAAGCCAGCCTCTGCCTTTCCTTCCACCTCCCCACTTCCATGCCAATGATGAGTGACTAGATGCATATGCCTATGGACTGGTTGCTGTCTTCAAAGAGACCTCACTGTGTTCAGGCTCCCACACCAGAGGAAGTCCCCCTGCCCCCTTAACCACGGTGAATATGGTCACAGTGTTGTCTGGGCACTTGTGCCACACCTTCAGCTCCCACTGCTGCGTCTGCTATCCATCAAGTCAATTCTATTAGAAGGGACCCTACATGATGATTTAGCAGCTTTCATGAGGTTCCTGCTTAGGCCAGGAAACACTGATATACCCCTTGCTCCAAAGCCTTGTAGGTATGCAAAACCATCCAGGCATGTCTGGGCTTTGCCTGGGCCTGCTCCATGTTTCTCAGAATAAGCTGGGCAGTAGTCCTCTACACCCTGTTTTATAGAAGTCACAATGGAAGAGACTACTGGAAATCCCCTATGTTAGAGGCCAGGAATGGGGCTCCCAGGATGCCTGTTCCCAAGGGAGGAAGGAAAGCATAGGAGCCTAAATGGACAAGAACATCTCGAGTCAGCAGCTCAGGTCCTCTGGATTGGACACAACCCACTAGAACTTTCCAAATGCCTCTCACCAGAAACAGTCACAAAACTGCGTGATCCCCTTCCAGGTCTTCAGTCTGGTTTTGAAGTTCAGGACTCAGAGAATCCATTTACAAAGTTTCCACCTATAAAGTTCACATCAATATTTGCCTCCTGCTCCTTTCAAATGTCTGACATTTACGTTAGTAGTTCTTCCATTTTAAGAACCAGTCATACATATTAACAATTTTTAACAAGATCTGAACTTATTATTTCAAACCTACATTTATTTCTAAACATATCATCTATTCAGCATTTGATGAATAATCTCTGTACTTGATGTGATTAAGCCAGAAATTGGTCTAATTAATAGTATAAATTGGTTGGCGTTGACTTACTCTATGTATGGCTGTGGATATACATGTGTATGTATGGTCTGTGTGAGTGTGACTGTATGTAATAAATATGATGTGTGTGCTCTGTGTATGCATATGATATGTGTGTAAGCATACGTGTGTGTGAACCCAGAACTCCCAGGAACTAAACCACCACCAAAAAGAGTACACATGGAGGGACCCATGGCTCCAGATGCATATGTAACAGAGGATGGCCTTGTTTGACATCAATGAGGGGAGAGGCCCTTGGTCCTGAGAAGGCTCTATGCCCAGTGTAGGGGAATGGCAGGACAGGGAAGCAGGAGTAGGTGGGTTGGTGAGTAGGGGGAGGGGGAATGGAATGGGGGGTGATGGAGGGGAAACCAGGAAAGAGCATAACATTTGAAATGTAAATAAAGAAAATATCTAATTAAAAAAGAAAAATAAATAAGTGTGTGTGAGTGTGGATACATGCATGCCATGATGTGTATGTTATGTGAGATATGTGTACATGTGTTTGTGTGGATGCACATTTACCATGATGTGATGTGTACATGTGTGTGTACATGTGTGTGTGTGATGTATGCATGTGTGTATGAGTATAGACGTATGCATACCATGTGTATATTGTACGTGTGTGATGTATATGTGAGTGTGGGTGCACACATGCTGTGACGCACATGTGAAGATCAGCTCAGATGTCAGTCTTTGCTTTCTACCATGTTGTTCTCAGTTGTGTAGGCCTGACTGTTGGGATGGTGAGTTTCCAGCAATCCTCCTTTCTCTCTTTCCCAACCCCAGTAGGGTCATGATGCTGTGATTACACATGCGTGTGTGCTGCTGCCTTGGCAACCCAGATTGTCAGGCTTGTGTGATAAGCGCTTCGCCCACTGCACCATCTTCCCCAGATGACTCCTAGGAGACACTCTTGTGTGCTCCATGGCTTTAAGGAGCACAGTAGACCCAGGACCTGAGAAACACAACCAAGGTTTACACTCCAGATGACTACAGTGCTGCCTTCAGAACCGCCGCTGGAGCTCTGGCAAATATCATGACTTGTTCAGCCTTGTCGAGGTTGGTGAATAGAGAGATCCAGTGCAGAGAATCGTGATGTGGGCCTTCCCATTATGAAATAGGTGTGGAGGTTTATTATATGAGAAAACATCTAGAAGGTGCTATTTGCAAGGATGTGTACAATGGTATAAAATAATATTTGCAAGAACATGAATAAGTTATAAAAGTAACATCAAACGCCAACACCTAAGGATCTCATGGAAAGTATAAACAAAAAGAAGTATGAATCAGAGATGCCATTTGGTGGCCGAGTGCATGCTTACATACCCCATGCAAAGTCTTAGGTTCGATGCTCAACACTAAAAACCAATGAACTGATTAAAACTAAAGGCCACTTTCTAGACTATACTCTATTTTCTTCAAGTCAAATACTGTTAAACAGGATTGGGGTATGTCTCCGTGGTAGGGCTCATGGTTAGTATGCACAAGACCCCAGGTGCAAGCATCATAAACCCACACGGATGACATCTGCTTTTATGATGCGGAGTGACAAGGCATGAATGCAGACTCTCGCTGACTGTGTGGGGTAGGCATTACAGCTCTAACACAGTCGCCCTGTGTTTAGAAATACTCTAGTTAAAAGGCAGACGTTTTAGAAATGTCTGCATGGTTTTCTTTAAAATTGTACAAAGGAAAACACACACACACACACACACACACACACACACACGGTTTTCAACCCAAAGTTTTCCTGAGCCTCAGACAGAAACTCTGCTGCTTGGTGGAGTGTCTCCAAGGCAACAGGAGTGGCCCGTTGTCCTGGAATCAGAAGGAATGCCTTCTCATGGGAAAACAACAAGGGTGACTCTTGATTCCTAACACCCAGCAACTGTCCATCAAAGAGAGTCAACAGTGATATTGCTCCAAAGCTCTTCAGGAAACATATGATAGGCTCAAGTCTCTCGGTGCTGTGATTGCTGGGGGTAATCTTGCCTCAATATTTCACAAAGTGTCACCAAAGCAACGTATAACAGATTTTCCCACAGTTGGCACAATGGCCACTTTCAATCAGAGCATTCTGTTTAATCATGAGGGACTATCCCGTGTGTGTCCGAATGTCCAGCAGCCTCCTACATATTGAATGTTAATAGCAAGCACTACCCTCCCCATCCCCCAGTACTTATGATGGCTTAAATGTCTCCAGACATTACCTAATGTCCCCTGGGAGGCCAAATGGCTCCACCTTCGAACCACTGACACGGGGGGGGGGGGGGAACCATACAGGACATAGATGTGATTCAACTCAATTCACTTTAAGCCCTGTTTGCTGTTATCTTGCCAGGGGCCTGCTTGTGTAGACACAGAGCCTGGCAGGTAAATGCGAGGCTTAGGCCATGAGCTCTGCAGTCTTGTTGCTCAGCACTGAATTCAGCTGTTACCTGTGCTGGCTGCCACTCTCCCTGTTCATCTGGGAAGCAAGGACAGTAGCAATATCTGCCTCACATGGTGGGGATAAGTATTGGCTATTCGTTCTAAATAGTCACTCAACATACTACTGGCATACACTTTCTCTAAACTTAGCTGGAAAGAAAGGATCTTGAACTCACTGCCAAGAACCAAGAAAATGAAGTCTTTCGAGTGTGTGTGTGTGTGTGTGTGTCTGTGTGTGTCTGTGTGGACCATGTGGATGTGTGGTCATCAGAAGCTCCACACTACATCATCCATATACTGTATTAAGTTGTCAAGTGCATTTTAGGGGCTTCCTCTAATAAATCAGACAAATTAAATTAGTTTTCTTTCAGCTCAGAAACACAGCACACCTCATTGAGCTCTAGATAGACCCCACACCTGCTACTTGTAAAGGTTTTTTTCCTCTTTATTTTGTAGTTCAAGAGGCATTGATGGGCCACATTGTTTTTAGATTTTCATTGTCCAAAGGCAACTCAATAAGGATGGCTAGTGGGCTCAGGAAGTGGCTCGGTGGGTAAAGCACTTACTTACAAGCATGAGAGCCAGAGTTTCAAATCCCAGCACCCACATAAAGCCTGGCACAATCCTGGAGCTCTCGAGGCAAGAAGGGAGATGAAGACAGGAGAATCCCTTGATACTCAGAGGCCAGACATCCTGGCCTATGCTGTAGCAAACAAGAGCCTTGTCTCAAGCTGCTGCAGCAAACAAGAGCCTTGTCTCAAGCTGCTGCAGCAAACAAGAGCCTTGTCTCAAGCTGCTGCAGCAAACAAGAGCCTTGTCTCAAGCAGGGTAGAAGGGGAAGACTGATGCCTGAGATTGTCTTTGTACATCCACATCCATACCTACTCATTGTGACATTTGAGTGTTCATAGATGTACATACAGAAATGCACACACATACACACACATTAAAAATATATATATAAAACAGAAATGAAAATGATTTGTGATTTGAAAACTACACTTTGAGATCTGTCTCCCTAAATGTGCAGTGGTCACCTAGTTTCTCAATTTGACCCATGTCATTCCACAAATGGCAAGACATGGAGGCATAAGGGGAACCCCACTGCTGCTCAAAGGTCAGCTGGGACATCTTTGGTCCAAGGCTACTTGGTGTGGTAGCCTTGAGTGAGCAGCCCCATTTATAGGTACATATATTTGAACACGTGGTCCCGAGTTGGTCCGGAAGGACTGACTTTGTTGACTTCGCACTTGGGCTCAGACGTAGTCTGCTGCTGAAGTCACACCGGCTTCCTCCTTCTCCCTGATTATTTCTCCAACTGGCCATGCAATGTTGTAATGTTTTACTTGGACCCCTGTCCCCACCCCAAGCTCTCCGTGGTGTACTGAACGGATACCATAAATGGCTTGATTGACACCCCTCTTTATTTTAAAGAGACATATTAACATCACTCTAGGTTAAACTGCTGTTCTGCTCCCAGAGAAATCTGTCAGGTGTTCTGGGTAATTTAATGATTTCCTGGCAGAATCATCTAAATGTGAAAATAGCCAATGTCCTTCCAAACAGATCACTTACTAGAGAGAAGCTTGGTAACTCCTGGATCTCAGATAATTGTGGTAATATTTGCCACATATCAAGCCAGAGAACATAATACAAGTGGTCTTAGGACTATCAGGAATTGAAACAAAGGTCAAGCAATTGCAATGTGCACACTCGACAGCTTACATATGCATGTGCGCATGCACGCAAACCCACCTGAACACAGATGTGATGGTTGATATCTATTGGCAACTTAGGATGACTTGGGAAACAGCCCTATGGGCATGTTTATGGGGGATTGCCTAGATTAAGTTACCTGAGATGGAAAGACTTCCCATTCTGAGAGGTACCTGTCTCTATGCTAGGATCCCATAGTGTACAAAAGGAGGTGAGATAAGCAGGAACATCCATTGATCATGACTGTAGAGGAGACATGGCCAGCTACCTCGTATACTTCTGCTATGACTTCCCCGACCCAAACAGTGAGTGAAAAGAAAGCTTCCTCCTGTAAGCTGCTTATGTTTTATCCCAACAACAGAAAACTAATTAAGACAGCATGTATATGCATATGACACAGGAGAATCAAAAGTATGTGATTTCTCTAGTTTACCGGAAGCCTTTGGAGCTGAACAGGAAAATAAATTCCCCAATACCACTTTCTCCCCGAAATTCCAAACTACTTTGTGTTTAATTCCATCTGAGCCTTTTACAAGAGGCCCCTAAACAGGCTCGGCTGGCACAAGCATTCACTGCAAAAATGTGTGGCATTCGGAACAGGAAAAACCGGCAGCAGAGGCTGGGCACAATCCTGCTTACAGCAAAGCCTGACAAAATCATCATTGGCCAAAGGGAACAGTGTAGACAGAGCCAGTGGGTCCCACAGCACGCACACCCTCTGGATCCTGAGCCAGAAACAGAAATCAAAGCAGTTCTACACTAGATCATGATCAAAGACGGACACTGTCCGTGTGCCATCCCGCTTGGTCTGCCACCTGCTACTGCAAAGAACACACTTAGCAAGCCGGTTTGCTCATTTGCTTGGCTGGTTGATGAACTTCTTTGTGAATTGATTGGTTGATTAAATAGTTGGCTAGTTAGTTGGGTAACCTGGATGGTTGATTTTACAAGAGGGTGGAAGCAAGAGAGAATATTAAGGTTTCCCTTTTGGACTGTGAACGTAGTTTGGTTGGTAGAGTATTTGCGTAACTCGGACAAAGCCCTGGTTTAATCCCCCAGCACCAAATAAAACCAGTGGTGATATGTTGCTATTATCCCAGCATTCCAGAGGCAGAGGCAGCAGGCTCAGAAGTGTTATGTCATCCTCAGCTATACAGCTCAAGACCAGCCAGGGCAATAGAAGATCTTGTCTCAAAAAATAAAGAAAACAAAAACTATTTCCCTGCTGAGGTTTTCATTTGCAATTTGGATTTTCTATAGAAAAGTTGTTCTCTCCTGGTTATTCCTATAAATGCGCCATACTTTCTAGTTATTGTAAATAACCAAGAAATAGTTAAATAATCTTTCCACAAGATTAAGCTACTAATGAGTGGCTGTGCCTAGGTAGAACCCACACGCTGACCCTCACATCCAATCGCTCTTCCAGAAGCTGGGGGAAATGCACTTTTTAAAAATCATTTTGTTTACATTTCAAATGTTGCCCCCCTCCCAGTCCATACTTCAAGAGTTCTTCACCACATCCCTCCTCCCCTTAGCCTCTGAGAGGGTTCTCCTCCACCCACCCACCCATGTCCCGTATCCCCCTTCCCTGGGGTATCAAGTCTCTACAGGATTTGGCACATTCTCTCCCACTGAGACCAGACAAGTCAGTCCTCTGCTACATATGTGCCCAGGGTCATAAACCAGCACATGTATGCTCTTTGGTTGGTGGCTTAGGCTCTGGGACTAACCAGGGGTCCATAGTAGTTGATACTGCTGGTCTTCCTATAGGGTAGCCAGCCCCTTCAGCTCCTTCAGTCCTACCCCTAACTCTTCCATAGGGGTCCCCAACCTCAATCCAATGGTTGGCTGTAACTATCTGCATCAGTCTCAGTCAGCTGCTGATAGAGCCTCTCAGAGGACAGCCATGCTAGGCTCCTGTCTGTAAGCACAACATAGCACCATTAATAGTGTCAGGTTTGGATGTGTCAGTGCCCATGGGATGGATCCCAGGTTGGGCTGGTCACTGGATAACCTTTACTTCAATCTTTGGTCCATTTTTGCTCCAGCATAAAAAATTTAACAAGAAGGAAGAACCAAGTAAGGATGCCTCAATCTCACTTAGAAGGGGGAACAAAATAATCACTAGTATGAGGTGGCCATGCTCACAGAGATCCACAAGCAAAGCCTTTTGGCTAGGATCCCTCACTCCAGTGGGAGTACCTAGGGTCATCCCCTTTAGGGATACCTGTGAAAGGCCTTTAATTACCCCATACAAAACCCTTGGCTGTGTTTGATTGACAGGGACAGCAGCCTTGCCATGTTAACATATTATTGTTGTTTTAGTCTCATGTAAGTGGGTAAGCTAAGCAGATGCTGAACACCTTGGTGGCCTAGTTTTATTTTTGTTGCTGTTATAAAACACCCTGACAAAATGCTACACAAGGGAGGAAAGGTTTATTCTGTTTATAATTGCAGGTGACAGTCCATCATTGTGAAGGAGTCACGGTGGCAGGAGCTTGAAGCAGATGATCACATAACATCCATCCTTCCTGCATGCTTATTTCAGCAAGTTTTCTTTACTCTTTCAGTGCCTAGCCTAGGGAATGGTACCACCCACAGTGGGCAGAATTTCCTACATCAATTAAAAATCAAGACAATCTTCCATAGGCATGTCCACAAGCCAACCTAATCTAGACAACTGTCCAAATGAAACTCTCTCCCCAGATGATTGTAGGTTATGTCAAGTTGACCTAACAAGAGAGAGTACTTGATATCTATGAAGATGCAGTGGCGATACTGATACTTATCTCCAAAGACACTGCTTTGGAGGAATGTGGGGAAGATTAAATTCAGGAAGGAGTGCAAAATGCTCAAAATGACATGGAAGTCTAATGAGTAGTAGGAAGTGTTTTCTATTGCCACTATTGTGGTACTGGTTGTGCTTGTGACTGTGATGGGATGGGGAAGGAGGGGGACCTGTGCAAGTCCTTAAGGCTCCTAAGTCTCTAAGTTAACTAGTCATTGGCAGAGCCGGGAATTAAGAGTCTGAATCCAGTACTTGAATGAACACTTATTTAGCACCTACTGTTCATGATGGCATGGGGATTTAAAGTGTAAACACAATTTCTGTTCAGGTAGAAAATATGAGCCCACAGAGATAATGTGCTAAATGAGGGCAATACAGCTTCATTGTAAGTGTAGGTGAACCAGGAATGTTGATATCTGCCTGGCATCCCAGCTACTATGGAGACTGAGATGAGAGAATATTAAGCCCAGGAATTCAAAGCTAGTCTGAGTAACACATTAAGATCCCCAACTTAGGAAGGGAAGGAAAGGGAAGGGGAGGGAGGGGAAGAAGGGGGAAAGAGAGAGGAAGAGAAGGACCAAGGGAAGGAGAGGGGGAAGGGGACAGGGAGAGGAGAGAGAGGGGGAGAGGAGGAGGAGGAAGAAGAAAGGGAAGGAGAGGGGAGGGGAGGGGGAAGGGGAAGAAAAGGCTTGTGAAGATAAAGGAGGTGGCTTCCTCCTGTTAGTCTGGGAAGGCCTTGGGAGCAGTGCTCTGTGCTAATAAGCAAATAGACAAGACTGAGTAGGTAGAAAGGAGCAGGGCAGAAAAGGACAGGAAGGGACCACACAGGCAAATGACACAAAAACCCAGAGCTCAGCCAGTAAGAAAACTGACACCTGGAAGCCTTTATCTCCAGACACTGGAGGGTGTCACTTCACTATTTACCTCCCTGGGCTTTTGTGTTTGTATACACATCCCCAAACTGGATGGCTACTCAACCACACAGCATGTCTAGACATTAAAAACAACTCAGAGATTTGTGGCATTGACCATTGAGTTTCCTTTCTTCCAAGGGCCAGTGTTATTGGAGCAAGGGACACCACAGCTGGTTTCTTGTATAAGAAAGAAGGAGAGAGAAAGAAAAAAAAGAGAGAGAAACTAGTTCTACCATGCTCACACAACTGAAGGATCTTCTTTTACAAATTGTGTAACTAGAAAGCACTGGCTTTGCCTTTTGTACAAGAGATGTGGAGGAATTAAAGGATTCGGGAGTGCAAAGCCTTCATGAATAATGTAGAATCCTCTAGTCCCAGCAAATACTAGCTTCACGTTTCATATGCCAATATTGGCCTCTGACATTTGAGAAGAGCTTAACAGTGCTGAGTGCTCCTTGAGGCAGAGTCCTCCTCATATACACTTGCTCTGAGTGCTCCTTGAGTCAGAGCTCCCCCTCACACACACTTGCCTGTTTACAGCTGCCCATGGAGCTGTGCATCTGAAACTCCAGAAACAACTTATTTGGAATATGAGTTTTATAGGTGCTACAATTTAAATTAATAAAGTTAATAGCCATTGACTACAAACATCCTAAGTAGTAGTTCCTGGGGGTTTTCAGAACAAACTCATGGGGTCAGAACAATTATGCTCTTATTATAAGTGAGACAGGTTGTTCTCAGGAAGGATAGATTTGGCTAGAGATGTCAGCTCTCTGGCCCAAGCCTACATATTTCTCCATAAAGAAGCCTTTCACACTTCTTTAAGAATGGGGAGAATAGGTGAAGAACTTTGCACATGAGCATGGGGACCTGAGTTCAAATCCGCAGAGTCAGAGTAAAAGCTTAGTGGGTAACACAGGTGCTATTGGCGATCCTAGCACCACTACAAGATGGGAGGCAGAGATAGGGGAACCTTAGAAGCTCAAGGACCAGATAGTCAGCATATGTGTCAGGAAACAAGAGGTCCTGTCTCAGACACGGTGAGACTAAAATCAGGGGTTGTTATGACATTCACAGCCATGCTGTCCATATATATATATATACATATGTATATATGTGCGCGCGCTCG